>PVHY01013845.1:0-40108 GCA_004024945.1 Uropsilus gracilis
TTGCAATTATAAATAGTGCTGCAATAAACATCTGAGTACAGGTGTCCCTTTGTACCCACATTGAAGTCTCTGGGTAAATTCCCAAGAGAGCAATAGCTGGGTCAAATGGTAGTTCCATTTTCATTTATTTGAGGGCCCTCCATACAGCTTTCCATGGAGGCTGGACAAGTTTACATTTCTACCAGCAATGTAATAATGTCCCCTTCTCTCCACATCCTTGCCAGCATTTATTGTTGCCCATTTTATGGATATGGGCCATTCTTACTGGTGTAAGGTGGTATTTCATTGTTTTGATTTCTATTTCCCTTATTGCTAGTGATGTTGAACAATTTTTTTTTGTGCCTGTTGGCCATTTGTATTTCCTCTTTGGAGAAGTTTCTTTTTAGTTCTTCACCCCATTTTATGATTGGGCTTCTTGTATTGCTTTTGTTTAATTCTTCCGAAGGTCTATAGAATCTACTAAAATCATCAAAAGTTTGGTGAGAGGGCTTTGGATTGGAAATCAGTGAAATGCTTTCTTTCAGGCAGAGGTGCAATTATTTATACAGATATGGAGATTCTGAAGTAGGGAAAAATCTTGGTATTGGAAGTTGGATTGAAAGTGACAAACACTGTCTGTATGGAAACCCTTAGCTGGATCAGATTGACACATTTCTGAAGATAAAGCTAGAAAGACCCGTTCCCATAGAAAATTTTCAGTTCAACAAGCCCACTTATTCACAAATAATAAAAAATATATAATTAGGAAATTGTGTATCACAGCTTGTTATACATATTAGTAGTGTAACTAACTAGTTTTTACTCTATTGTGTTTTTAGATGTTTATAGGCTCATAGTACTAAGAAGTAGGATAGAAATAAGCATGAAATAGATAAGTGCTAAAATGATATACTTATGTATATGTGTCTGAAAGACAGCATAATTTTGGACAGCACAACTTTAGGATTTATTTAAACAGGAAAGACTAATATCATAGGAAGTAGTGACACTAACAAAAATTTCTTGGATCATCATCAGAGACAAATATTTTGTATCTATTTATTAGTATGTGGTGTTCTTAGATTCATATGCCACTTTGATTACTTCATATAAGAGAATATTCATTTACTACAGTAAATATTTAAAGTTCTTAAAATTAAATAATAAAGGCATATGGTTTCCTTACAAATTATGAATTATGAGGAAAAGAGATGAAAATTTCTAAGATTATTTTTACAACTGTAAGTTAAAGTGTTTAGTAGCATATTTTCACCATTTAATGACTGAATTAGATTGTGATTTGTGTAATAATTTAAAACATAAACTTTCTTGATTTTTCATATGTAGCATAATCTAAATCCTTTAATGAGAACAGTGAATTGCAGTACTTAAGTCAACAAATAATATTTTAGTAAATTATCATGTGAATTTAAATATTAATATATAAGTAAATAAAAAGTTCTAAGACCACAGTCTAAGAAGTTAATAGTCTCCATGCCACTACTTTCTATTTCATATTACTTTTACACTTTTTTATATAGTCCAAGAGTATATCGATAGTCAAAACAAATTGCCAAGTTACTTGTATCAAATTTTGAACTTATTTGTGACAAAAATTGAGCTCATTTGAAAGTTTGAATTGTGAACTTTCTTTTTATCACAGTTTGTTTTACTTTAAATAGTTTTGTGGGGTCAGTCATTGTTATTTTATTATTTTTCAAAGACCAAGCTAACATTTGTATCCTCGAAAATGACTTATGAGAGATAATAAGTTAAACCCAAGTATATTTTAGAAAAATTTCTCTTCTAAATTTATGTTTGAGTCATATGTTTGATTTTTCAATTGCCAGGATGTTAAACTTAATAAAGAATCTCTTTTCTTCCCCAGCTTTATCTTCCCATGCACATTTAAAAACAAGCTATTTTTGTGCTATGTTTCCAAAGTGAAGTGTTTTAAAAACATTATTGAAAATGGTTACTTAAATTTTTGAATTTAAAAAGGCAACTTATGGTATTTCTCTCCTGGTAAAGAGAAAGACAATTAGACCTTATCTCTTACTTTCCTAGAAATTGATTCTAATTTAATGACTATGCAAAGGAAAATTTTAATATTTAGATAAAATTAAAAATGTAATTTCTGTCACAGACACATCGTAAAAAAGATTTTGTTCTTTGGAATAGAAGATGAAGAATGGAGGCCAGGCACAGTGGCACGTGCCTTTAATTGGTGGAGACTGGGAATTGCTTGAGTCTGTGGGTTCGAGACCCCCCGGCAACATAGAGAGAGACCTATTCTCAAAAAATAGCAGGGCGTGGTGTCGCGTGACTGTAAATCTAGCTATCTGGGAGGCTAAGGCTGGGAAATACTTGAGTCCATGGTACCCCAGGCAACCTGAGCCTGTGGTTCCCTGGGCAACAATCAAAAAAAAAAAAAAAAAAAAAAAAAAAAAAAAAAAAAAAAAAAAAAAAAAAAAAAAAAAAAAAAAAAAAAAAAAGAAAGAAAAAAAAGAGAGAGAGAGAGATCAAGAATGGACGTAGTGCGTAGTGGAGGTAGTTAGTGTTAAAAAACAAATGGTCGGGAATGACTCCATGATCATTCATCATCAATAGCTTCATTATTTGTGGTAACACAATTGCCTTTAAAATATATATGTTTGCATAGACACATACAAATTAGAAATAAAAGCAAATGTGTCACTAATTTTCCAATTTCTGAGAAATTTAAGATTTTACTTATAATAATTCTAAAATCTGATTTGCCAGTGTTCCTAAATCAACAGCTGTTCAAGCATTTCTATTTAATGTAGAAAAGGTAGCTATTTCCATTCTTTTGTACATCTAATTAAATATCTTGACTGGGATAAACTAGTGAAAAAACAAAAACACAAGTTGTAAACATATTTTGTTTTGGGATTTTTTTGTTATATTTTATTTTTATTGGTCACACACATATTGTTTTGTACCCAAAGGTGTAACCATATTTTGAATTAAAAGTTGTAGAATTTTTTTAAAAGAGATTCTACACACACATCTACCCCCTACACACTTGAAAATGTTCCCTCTCCACTGTTTTGTGCACTTTGTAGCATAATTTTGGTGAATATGAATATCATTTTTATTTTCCATGAAAAGACCTACGTACATAAAAATACTTCTTTATACCATGGGATGCAGGAATAACTTTGCTATGCTGAATCTGACCTAAATCCAGGGTTCAGTTCAGTGTCTTCTCTGTGATTATTGTACCAAGCAGCAGTCAGTGAGAGCACATGGTTACTGATGACCACAACTTCAAAAGTTATGGGTGCACTTAAAGCTCTTTCATGGCAAACCCATTAAGTTTGTTAGTAGTTAAATATTTTTCATGGTGAAAGAAAAGGTAGGTATAATAACTCTCTTAATGTAAAGAAATGCTTTCTTTACTTAAATTTGCACCTATAAATTTTAAGTATTTTCGGGGACATGGTGAACAAAATTGTACTCATGATGACCATTCACTTTACTGCCCATTTAAATCATGTTTCATAATTAAAGAAAATTAATCTTTTATCAATCTTTGAGGTGGGTGAGCAGATTAGGGAGGAGAGTGTGCACACATACATTCACTCTTCAAATAGCTTATTTCTTTTGAATTATTAAAATTATGCTTTTTTGATATAAAAAGCTACAGCAATCTTATCCTTTGCCAATTTGGGAAAACCAGAAAATCATATAGTTTACAATACAGCATATGTTTGAAGGCAGAAGAAAACTGAGGTTGTAAGAAACATGGAAGATTTAAGTTTTGCACAAGAAATAAAGGAAACTGGTGATATTTTAATGAGTATGCAGGACAGAGTAACAGACTGGAACATCAGGATTCTTCAGCTGCCTGGTATCTCCACTTTCCACAATCTCTTTCTCCATTAAAGAGTCTGCTGGTGTAAGAAACTGACAGGTTAAACTGCACATGCAAAGAAAAACTCTCCTGGAGTCATGATGCTTGGGTGAGAATTGTTCTGCCAAAAGAGACTGATGAACACAGGAATGGACTTGCTCTCATGGCATTTTAACATGAAATACAATTACACTGAATTTTTAAGTCAATCTCAATACAATTCACTTCCGTATTATCAAAATAATCACCACCTTATGTTATTGAGCATAGAAAAGGATATGCTTTCTTTGGGGAGATCTGCATATCAAATTATCTAGTATTTTAAAATATAGACCACAGTCAAATTATGAGATATGTGATTCATAATATGAAGAGAATATAAGTCAGTGGAAATAATAACACAATACACATGTTGTAATAAGCATATAAGTGATATTTCATAAAGTGTCATAAATGTTATAGAAATGACAGAATTTTTTGTCAAATTAAAAAAAATTCACACATTCTATAAGAATACATCATATGAAATAAAGAATCACTTGTTAGACTTATAACAATAAAATGTGGAAGAAATATTCAGTGAGCCAAAGAATTAGCCTGAAATGTGAAGAGAAATCAGCTAAAATACAAAACAAAAATGTGAGAGAGATGGAAACACTGCTGTACCATCAGGCATATTATGGCATGTGTATAATTAGTGACAGAAAAGGAAAAGATATAAGGAACACATCAGGAGTAATTTTGATGAGAAAATTATCAATAATTTATGTAAAACTGATATAAGAATTCAACCTGCATTTTCAAGAAGTTCAGCAACTCCCAACAGGTTAGATACAAAGAAATTCATAACTGAGCACTTTCCAAAATGTCCAGATAATCAGAAATAAAGGAAAACATCTTAACAAAAACCAGAGAAAAAAGACATAATATATTCAGAGAAAAACCATAAGGTTGAAGGTTGACTTACAGACACAAACTATAAAAGCTAAAATTACAATGGAATAATATAGAACACCCACAATATTATATAAGCTACAAAATTCATAGCATTATCTTGATAAAGAGTCCAGTTAAAATAATTTCTTAGATAGTATAAAGTAGCACATAAATAGAATACAGATTTTTTTTGCCTATATGGGAAAATCTAATATTGGATAAAATAGAGTTCAAGTTGAAGAGAATTTTCAGAGCTAATGGTAATGTTTCAAAGTGTCAAATAAGTCAATTAAACAGAAAAATGTTCATGATTCTAAATGTATATGAAGCTAATTACCTACTGCACAATGTATGTAGGCAAAACAGAAGAAATACACCCAAAAGGCAAAATAGACAAATCCACAATTTGACTATAATTGTGGATTTATAAAACATCTTTTTCAGTAACTTCAAGATTAAGCATATAATCAGTTACTGAAAATGTGAATTATTTTAACCAAGTTAAGCTATTAACATTTATGGAACACTACATTCTAACACTAAAGAATTAATAATAAGCACATAGAATTTTTATCAAATTAGGCCACAAATGATTTGAAAGTAAGTTTCAAATAATTTGTTAAGTAGTGCACATAAAGAATGACCCCAAAATGTTCCTACACACTTAGGGAGGAGGGTAGTGGGAAGAGAGTTATTTAATGATCAGCCTCTTGGTCATCTCCTTGAATCCCTCTCCTTTCAATTGACTTGAGGTTCCTTTGAACAGTTTTGTCATTAATGCCTCTCTCCAAGCAGAAGTCCTTGAAGACTCTGAAGTAGTCTTGTTTCATCTTACTTTTGTTTGTGATACATATATTCTGTCTTTATTCTCAATTATTTTCTGAAAAATGTGTTCTTTCTGAGGATATATTACATTTCCCCTTCACCCAAGGCAAGTTTTGTTGCCTTGCTGTGTGTTTTCATAATACCTTGTTCATATGTCAAATATAGCTTTTATCATGGCATGTTTTATTACTAATTTTCTGATCCCAAGTTTAAACAAACTTAAAAAATTTTGTCTTGTCTTCATAGATGCTGTATTCTTCACATTGTGCTAACAGTACTTGGTAAAATTAAGTTTTTGAATTAATAAAATGAATAATAGTAAATAAAAATATTTATGTATATAAATGTTAAGAGACAGGAAGTGCTAACAGTTATGATAGCTTATTTGTTCCACCCCTTTATTTAAGTCTCTCCTTGTTCACTTGAGCTGTAATAAATTTTCTTTGAATGGTAGAATTATTTTTTCTTTTAATGGTTATGCATACTATGCATAATATTCAACCTCATTTCTACTTGATTTAGAAATATACTGAGAAATGTTACCTTCCTACCTTCCATTTGCTCAATGTTTACTGTGTGATATGTGTTAAACAGGCATGTATAGTAGGAGAGAAGATTTTAGAGTTTAAAAATATTACGACTCAAAGATTTTGTGATCAAGCAATGGAATATAACATGTATACTAATAGTGCTGTCATAAAATAATTCAGTGTTACTAGGTATAAATGAAGTATTATTGGATGAGATTACCCTGCATTTGCTAAACTCAATTTGTTTTATCCTCTTGGAAGTTGGATGGAATATATGTAGAGACTGATTCTTGCTCCTCCTCAGTATATAGATTTCCAGAACAGATTTCCAAATGTTTAAACTTTAAATTTAAACCATAGTTGTTCAATGAGCAATTTGAGGGAACTTCCATTAAAGAAGAGTTCCAGAAGTGTTCTGGGGAGACTTTTTCCATAATTTCTGTATGAATTTATGACATCCTGAGAATATTTTCAGAATACCCCCCCCAAAAGGCAAAACTAAAATCTAAAGTGTACCACAGAAAACATTCCCTGAGGATTGGTATGTACTCCACAGTGTCAATAAAGTAACAAAATTCTAATTAAGAACTAGGCACTGAGAAATGAATAAGTTGTTAAAGCTTTTTGACCTGGTGCTAGTTCATCTTGTTATGTAAAAGTTGAAGAAATTTTTATGAGAAAGTTTTATGAGAGAAATTATAAAAAGTGTTTATTATAATAGATTTTTTGAACTGCTACTGTTAACGTCTAAGGGAATCTGTTGTGAGGGTTAATAACTCTTGGAGAGGGGAAAAATTTTATATCCTCAGCAACCTGCAGGACTGTGAAATGTTTCCAACGGTAATTTTCTTGAAGTTAAAGTTAGGGTTATTAAGGTTCACTTAGTAGATAAAGTTTGTTCAATTTTCTGGGTCTCTATGATAAGATGACAAGAGTTCTCATTTATAAAACCACAGCAAAATACAGGAGGGCCATGAACCAGACCCTGAGGGCAGTTTCCTGTTCGTGGAGTCCTATTGACAAAGAAATGTGAGAGTGCTCAAGCTGAATTGTATACAAGTAACCATTTTTGGCTCTTTTCTTTTTTTCTCTTTGAAAGATTTTGATGAGCTATATAAAATTAATGAAAGCAATGAAAATACCATTATTAACTAAACCCAGGTTTTATGTGTAATTTCTAATTATCAAGATTTAATGCTAATTTGTATAGGAATAGTTGAAATAGTTACTTTTAAAGAAATAATTCTTAAAAGTCTTCCAATGGTAACAGACTTATTTTTAAATGAACAAAGTTAAGAAAGCATATTTTTAGCTGAAAAATTCCATTCAATAAAAATATCATTTAAATGTGGCGAAAATTTTAGATTATACTCAGAGGTTAGAATCAATTACATATTGCTTGTAAAAGAATAACATCTAATGAGAAAATTTTAGATTGATGTGGTTTTTCTTAATTGATTTTCCATTTGTGTATAAAACTAAATATATTTTAGGAGTAAAGTCTCACATCTCAATATATCTATATGCCATATCACACATGTGGTACAATCTTGATATGTGAGTGAAATTCTAAAATTTAGTAACCTGTTAACCAAACCAATATTGATTTGAAAATGTCCTCCTTGAATCATCTTAAAAAGATAAAGTAGTGGAGTCCAGCAGGTGGCTAAAGTGTGGAGACATCCTGCCGCCTCCTCCACATATTTGCAACCAAAGTCTTGACCTAAGTCAAGACAATGGTATCTGGCGGAGTAGGAACAGTGTTATGCATAAGTAGAGATGACAGAGCAGAGGTTAGGAATATTTGAAATTTAATTTTGTTTGAAACCTTATTGGGGCTGAAAAAGGAGGGACAACTGTGATTCAAACCTCTCTTGTTAACAGGACTCAAGCACACATTGGAAACTTTAAAACCTGGAGATTGCATTGAATGGAAGGGCACATATAATGCAGGAGAGAGGTTTCTACCTCCAGAGAACTACAGTAAGGAAGCAGAGACCCATGATAGAATAATTAAGTGCCTAGAAAGTTTGATACTGCACACCCAGATTGCAACCGGACATTTAAAGCCTGCAGCCTATTAGGGGACTTTTCCACATGGACTGTCTTGTCTACACTGAGTATGTGTAAGGTGAGTTTGTAGATCTGACTTGAGTAGCTTGAACCTGAGTAGTGGAAAAAGTTAGATGGACGCAACTGTACCTCCATAATAAAGAGATTCTTCATTATAGTTCATCTCGGTCTTGTGTAGAACACCTGCTTCTCACATTCTAGAATCAAAGATGAGGTAATGGCTACATATAATGCATAATGTCACTAACCAAGACTTTAAGAACCTGATTCCTGGCAATAGAAGCAAAAGCCTCAGCAAGTTTTTATTCTTGAAAGGCAAAGGAACTTAGCTGTGACCCTCAGTTATGAAAAGAACCACCAGTCTCCTACCAGTGCTACAACTATTGAGAGTATTGAGTGACTTCTACAGATGAGGTAGTCTTGTGTAATGTACATGCAAAACTTGAGAAACATACACCTCTGGTTAATTTTACTTATCACTGGACTTTGGACAGTAGCCTTCCAGTAATGTAAACTTGCAGGTCTCAGATCATTGTACTTTTGTTTGTACCCCAAACAGAAAAAGGAAACTACTGTTCACAGAAGATACTGGTGAGAGAAGTTGATGCTAAACCAAGATTATTCAGGTTACCTTCATTGAAAAACTGACCTGAGTGAAGATTCACTATAGATTACCCCCTGCAGACTCTGCCCACCACCTCAGGCATTCTGAAGCACTATAGGAGATTTGAGCTCTATAAGCAAGCAGCAACCTCCTGCTACCCTGCTACCCTGCCTCCTATTTCTATCCTCTGTCAGTACTGGAACTTCACTCATTTAGACAGGTGCTGTAATGTTGGTCTTTAAAGAAATATATATCCAAGGACCTCAGGTAAACAACCTAGGATTATATCCTGCACCTGTAAATCCAATTGAAACCTGATTAATGACGACCCTAAAAGAAAATTCTTTCAACACATAAAAACTAAAAATGAGAAGACAGAAGAAAACACCATAGAGGATGAAAGTAAAAACCTGAGAAAAGTTTGAATCGAAAAGAACTGCATAAACTGCCTGATGAGGAGTTTAAGGTGAGAGTTATAATTTTCTTACTGAAATAAGAAAAACAATGGGTGATCAGAAGTAGAAATACATGGTGATAGAGAAACAAAGTGTTTCGAATTAAGTTAATAGACTAAAAAATACCAGACCTCTACTAAAAATTTCAGCTAGAGGGCCTTAATAGTAGACACATCCAAGTAGATTATGTAGTAAGTAAGCTTCAGTGCACAATGATGGAAAATACACAAATAGACCAACACAGAGAAAAATGAATTAAAAATAATGAGCACATTGTGAGGGCATTTTGGAATATTTTAAAGAGAAATACTATCTATATCATGGATGCCCCCCCAAAAGACAGAGAAAGGCATGAAAGATGTGCTTCAGAAATGATAGCAAAGGCTCTTCCTAATGTGGGAAAAGGAACCAGATACTTGACCCAAGAAGACCAAATATTTCCAAACAAAGAAATCCAAAAAGTCATACTACAACACATATTTTAATTATATTACTAAGAACAAATTATAAAGGATTAAAAAATAAAAACATCCAGATAAATAAGAACTGCATACAAAATTAAACTTATGAGACTTCAGACTTCTTAATGGAAATCTTACAGCCAAGAAGAGATTGGCAGGGAATATTGAACGCCTACAATGAAAGGATTTCCAACCTAGAATATTTTATCCAGCCAGACTATCATCCCAGGCTGAAGAACTAGTAAGAAGCCTTAGAGAAAAGTAAAAATTAAAAGAAGGATTTGACAAAATGTTTGTAGAGTGAAGATGCCAGACTCATGTTCTCCATAGAATCATAATTAATTTGCAGCAAAAACAGTTAATACTCACAGAAAGATAAACAGACAGTAAAGTATACAACTGGAACAATGGAACAATTGCTTTGTGGAAAGGAGTTGGAAAACCTTTTATTGAATTGTATTTGCAACTATACCAGTACTGCCACATGAAGCCTCTCTGCAGTTGATTCTGCAGTTGGCACATACACTTATCAGATACTGTGGAGACTCAGGACTACATTGGATAAAGAGGGGAGAGCAAAGAGTTGGTGTGTAGGGCTAGAGAGTGCACTACTTGATAATGATAGGAGCAGGGATGCAGAGTGATAATGCTAGATTGACTCTGAGCATCCAAGTATAAAATAACCAGAGCCCAAACTGCTGGAAAGAATTAGGTCAGACCACCTGTCTTCTCATAGAAGAGGATATAACTCACAATCTAAAGCTATGATACTTGAAACACCTGTCTTGCTGTCACTTTTTCCAGCCCTAAGGATCAGACCAAGAAAATAAGTGAATACTTTCGTTAAATGGAGCTGAAATACCAGCCTGCTAACAGCAGATGCGAGGAATCCAAGGCAAGATTCTGTGCTGCAAAAACAAAGAGAACAGCATCTGGTTTGTGACCTTGTCTCAACTAACTTCTATGCTCAGCACTGTATCTAATCTCAGATATAGCCTATGATTTGAGACTAGCATGAGATTATCAACTATTAAAATATTTAAATTGGGGAGTTGGCTTAGAACTGTGGATCCTACTACAGAATCTTGGTACTCACAGTGCAATAGTAAACTTGAGTTCCTCATGCTAACTGAAGGTGACCTTAATTCCTGGGTTCCTCTGTACCTATTACAGCTGCTGGTACTAGTTCTCTGGCCACCTACATAGATGCAAAGACAGCAGCTTGAATGTTTGTTTTCACTATAACTTTAAAAACTAAAAATGAATACCTAGAACATATCACAAACACGAGAGCAAAACAAACAAAAAAAGTTACAGTATAACAGAATATTAGTTTATGAAAAAAATGCACCTTTATGTACATATAATGAGTGAAAAGAAAAAAAATTAAGAAAACAACTCACTTCACAGTAACCACATCAAACAGAGTTAGATACCTATGAATTAACTAAAGAGGCATTAAGCTTATACAACAAAAGCTGTTACACTGTTCAAAAAATATTGAGCAAAGATATTGGAAAGCTAATCCAAGATCATAGTCAAAACTACCATTTTAACAAAAGCAATATAAAGATTTGATAAAATTTCCGTAACATTCTGCTGATATTCTTCAAAAACATTAGAAAAGATATTGATATTTATATGGAGACTTTATAGAATCTGAATAGCTTTTTCTGAAAAAAAAATCAACTACAATGGAAGCATCATGTTACTTGATTTTGAGCTATATTATAAAGAGACAGTGAATAAAATAAAATGGAATTGGAACAACTATAGACACAAACACAACAGAGTTAAAGGTAAAGAAATAAATTTATGAATCTGTCAATACTTAATTTATGACAAAGGTTCCAAGACCATACAAGGCATAAAGGAGGGTCCCTTCAACAAATGGTTGAAGAAACATGTAAAAAAATTAGTTGGAAAGCTCTCTAACCCCATGCACAAAACAAAAATAAATTCTATAGAGATGAAAGGCTTAAATATGAAACCAACAACAAAATACTTCTGTCATTTAGAAAATGTGTGGCTTAATTATATATATATATATATATATATATATATATATATATTTTTTTTTTTTTTTTGGCCTATGGAACTGCAAGCTCATGTTGCCCGGGGTACCACAGACTCAAGCAGTCCCCATCCTCAGCTTCCCAGGTAGCTGGGATTCCAGGCGTGCGCCACCATGCCCAGCCATATTTTTTTGGAACTAGGTCTCACTACGGGTCCCTGGAGGGACTCAAACTATGATCCCTGGCCCCGGCTACAGCTTCCTAGGCTGCCACTTACAGGCATCCACCACCATGCCCAGCCAAGACTTAATATTAATGTTTGATTCATGGTATTGTATATTCAATGAAAAATTGGAATACTGTTTTTTAATACGCAGTTGGTAAAATACTATCAAGTTATGAACTTGTTTGAAATTGGAAAAATTTCATAATGGATCATAAACACATTATCATCCCCGTTGAGAATAAATTGGGCTCCTTTATTGCAAACTGAAATTATGGCTTTTTACATTTGAACTATAAAACATTTTGTCTTCCTATACCTTTCAATGTAAAATTTGTTCTGGAATCTTTGAGATTCTGATGAAATTGTTATCTGTAATAATCAACTTTTTAAAAATTGAGATTTCCTTTATGAATTGCTGTCATTAGCCCAGAGATCTATTTCTGCCCTGAGTAGTAGAGTCTATATGATAATGAAGAAGCAAAGCTTTTCCTGCTAAAATGTGAATGGATTTCTCAGAACTTAGCGTAACAGAGTGCAAAATTGATACAGAAACTGTGTGATGTCTCATCTCAAAGTAGTGTTCTTTATAGTATGTCATTCAACACTTACCTCATTAGGTACTTTGTGGAAACCACAATCACCTAGTCATATGATGGCTGCCCTGCCCACATCCCCTTCACTGTCAGGTTCAGTCATATCTCAGCTATTCTGAATGTGCTGCTAATAGCACAATGCTGCCCTCCCCCACATTTTTTTTTCTGGAAAATTACCCTCTCATTAAACATTAGCTGTCTGAAAAAGAAGGTTGTATCTCTCTACACCCACAAACCAGGCAACAAAGAACCAATGATTGACAAAAAGTCAGCCACCTTGCCACAAAGTGGAACTAATTTTATGGTGAAATTTGTCCTCTCTTGGGGGATCAAGCTGAAGCTAGTCTCCAAATGAATTGTATTTTCTCCCAGGAGCACTTTCTTAATAAATCACTGGCATTAAAATGCCTGTCTCAAGTTCTGCTATTGGGAAATCTGACTTAGGACAAATATACTTGGAAAAAAATGGCCTATTATTACTTACTATTGGAAAGTCAGTGAAATTTGTGTATTAGATACAATTAAGTTCTACAGTTGCTAATAGCATTTTGTTTAAACCACAAAAGTACCAACAGCAGAATCATTATTTTCTCTGTAGTAACACACATCTCTTAGTTCTAGTGTTTCTCAGCATAGGTTGGGAAAAATGACTTAGAAAATATGATTCCTTATTTAGGTCAGAAAGACACCAAATTTGAATTGAAAAACTCCATCTAACTCTTCCAGGACAATGTTACTTCTGATGCAGGGTCTTTATACCTTACTAGTTATTTGATTTGAATGTAGGGGTTGCAAAGCATTTGCGATTTCAGACATATCAAAATGGAGCAAAATCTTTCATTCACAAAACACTGTTTTTGCTATGACCAGCTCTTCTTGAAGTCTTTAATGTGCAACTTATCATTATATTAGCATTTATATTTCTTTACCTATCACTAGGGAGACCATGCAGGCAATTTTTCTGATTGCTTATTACTAAAATGACTCTAGTGAATAGTAGAAGCATAGATTACACTTTGTTTAGTGTATAATTATTAACAGTAGTTCTCTTTTGAAAGAGTTCTACATTGAATAAAAATTAGGGATTTTACATTGTATGATTATAATCACAGTGATTTTTCTTATCCGACTCTGATGTCATCATGTGCTATAGAGTTTGTCTCTAGTGATGACACTTATTATCATACGAATCTGTTCTGCCCAAAGTTCTTTGCATTCTTGACACATTGATTTTATTAAGGAAATAAATTCAAAATTGCATACACAGGAAGAACTTAAATTTATTTATAAGGATGGTTTATTAATGTATAAATACATTTCCTTTCTATTCATAGTTTTAACATCTGCTTTCCACATCACCGTATTTTCCTTCTTTAGAGAAACAGGAAGCTTTTATTTTTTTCCTTTTGTGAAATTCCAGTTCAAAGATAGAATGGTGTGAGAGCATCACTACTTATGCCAACTTGGAGTTAAAATGGTGTGAAAATATCAGAAGTGCTGAATGTAAAACAAACTACTGGAAAATATATCTGTAGTTAAAAAAAATAGGACACGTATAGCCCAGGATTACAGAAGTAAGCAAAATTTCAGAAATTTGATTGAGTAGACAAATAATACAAAAATATTAGAGAATTTTTTCATTCTCATGGGATAAAAAATACTAAATATCATAATATCGTTTATATTGTTTTCCAGACTAAACACAGAACTAATATATACTACATACTTACTCTGAACATCATAAAATAGATTACAAATGTGCCTTCAATATGATTATCCTGAATTGCCAATGGAACACATATTTCACTGTATGAGAAATAGAGTAAGGGGAAATAAGAACCAATCCACTATTCACAGCCAGGGTGTGGAAGTCTAATATCCCTGTTAAGAAAAAAAAAAGCATAGTTAATTATTTTGTTTTGTTTTTCCACTTTGGCAAATTTTCTCATGCAGTCTTTTGTTGATTTATAACAGAAAACCCCACAGAAAAGTAGTGAAACATTTTCTCAAAGCATTGAGTTATCAATTGATTTTCTATGCCTGATGGTTTCTGTTCTACATACATAGTCTAACAGGAAACTTTATTTTTAAAAACCTGTATTTACAGTGTTATTTTGTTAAATTAATTGCATAAATTGGTTATACAAGTTCTTTTAATGTGAAACTGAAACCAAAGAAAACTATTTCACATAATATTTTACATATTTTTGCAATGTTGATGTTTAATTATGTGAAAAATTAGATTAGTGACTAAATGTAAAGTTGACTTACATTTCCTAACCCTTCTCTATAGGATTCCAACAGTGCTCAACAGGACAAAATCAAACAAACTTATTTAGTTTTTAAAAATCTTAGATACATCATTCTTTAGTTCATGCTAGAATAAAATATATTTACATTACGTATACAGCACCATTGCTTTGGGTCAAACAGTATAATTACTGCTAGACATCCTAGATCTTGCTCCAAGAATTAAAAAGTTGCATCAGAGAACTACCTATGAGACAGTGATGTGAAATGATATCATGACATTAAAAACATTAAGAACAATCTTAAAAGGCAAACAAAATATAAAACATATACTTAAAGAATGTTTTGGACTTCTTTATTCCTATTTAGGTTTTTAGAAATTTTGCAATGTATTTTAATTCTATTAGCAATTGACTTTACTTTTGATATACATATTTACATTATTACCATACACTACCTTATGTGTAATATTTTATATCATTTTAATGTAGTTTGAATTTAATAAGCACTAAATACGTAGATATTTTTAATTCTTTCCTACCCAAATATTTTTAAGACAACTGATACATAAAGTCAGTATTTTTATGTAATACACTTCACAAAACTTTTTTTGGTTTAATTTTCTCAATGCAAGAGGATTCCAGGATGACATGAATGTGCTTTTCTGCAGTTGAAGAGGAAGGGAATTCCTAAAAATTAGATAATACTTGCAAAAATGTAGGAATGAGGAATGTAATGTTATACATAAACTATTATAAATAATACATTGAAGCTATTTTATTCCTTGATTCATAATTTAGTGCCATACATGAACTTGACCAAATTTACTGAATTAAAATAAACTTTCAGCAAAATCTTTAAAAAATAAATGTAACTAATTCATGAACTTAAGTAGTTGGAAAATGAGGTAGGACAATGACAAATTTGAGATAGAGATTGGGGCTTAAAGGAAATGTGAATGACTATAGTACTGTAGAAATAGTGGTAGAAAATGCACTTACTTTATGAATTAGGGAAAAATAAGAGATAGTCTATTTTAAGACAAAGATAAGTGAATCATCTGACTAGGCAGTCTTCTTTGGGTGAAAAGACTATATGAACTATTATGCAGTTGGAATGGTGCTTAATTCTAGAAAATAAAGAGTAAATAAATACTGATGAAGAATGATTTCCTTGTGTCCTAATCCTAAAATGGAGTGTGCATACAAGCTTCAAATTTTCATCAAGAAAACTGATATAAACTTATTTTGAAACAATAGTAATAATTACACATGAAATAAAAACTTAGATGAAATAAGAACTAAAAATAATGGTATATTAAAAATGTGTATGATCAGATAGTTATTTTTTCTTTGTAAAAAAATTCAAACCATTTTCCTATCAGAAAACTAATTTTACATATTGTTTTCAAAATGACAGTTGTTTTTCTAAAGTTTTTTTTATTAAACTACCTAGAAAGCAGATAAACCTAAAAAGTGGATAAAACTAAAACACAAAGTAACTTGTCCAAGCTTACACATTTGCCGACTAACCTAGACAAAGTTCCAGACTAAGCTTAGTTTAATGCTTCCCACTGGCTGCTATAGGTTTCTTCTAGATTTAGAGTTGAAGTAAGCAAGGATCCTAATCATGTCACTATAATGCTAAACTGAAAGTTATTAGAGGTTATTTTTGAATGATATTTTTGTCAAAGATACATCTGATTTAAACTATTTAGACCACAGTACCCTAAGCTTGCTATTTCTATCAGTTCAGACATTTAAGTATAGGGAAGCAACAGGGCATGAACTCCTTTCTGTTTCTATTACTAAGTACTGCCAGCATGAATCTGTACCCAATCACCCTGCCTTTATTGTTGTTACAAAGTGAATGCTTTTGGTCTCCTTTACCTGTGTTCTCTATTTCATTTGGTTGTCTGCTCAGATTCTCTTGCATTTCTCCCTCTTTCCTTCTTTAATGGCATAGGGAAGTCAAACTCATATCTCAATGCAATTTGTAAGATGATATTTTTGAAGGCATTTGATAGGAAGTGCAGAATATCAATGGAAAAAGATGAGTAAATAATTGTGAGATAATGCAAATTGTGCCTTAAATGTTGTTACCTAAAGAGCCTTTCTATTTTATTTATATGGACCATTCTTACTGGTGTAAGATGGTATCTCAGTTTGGTTTTAATTTGCATTTCCCTGATTATTAGTGATGTGGAGCATTTTTTCATATGCCATCAGCCACCTGTATCTCCTCTTTGGTGAAGTGTCTTTTTAGTTCTTCTCCCCATTTTTTGACTGGGTTTTCTGCTTTGTTTTTTTTTGAACTATAGGAGCTCTTTGTGGATTTTTGTTATCAGACTCTTGTCACTTTTCTGGAGGGCAAAAATTTTCTCCCAGTTGGTTGGGTTTCTTTTTGTTTTGTTTATTGTCTCTTTTGCTGTACAGAAATTTTTTTGGTTTGATATAGTTCCAGCTGTTTATGTTTTCCTTCATTATTTTGCCGGCCATAGTTTTCCAAAATGGATTTCTGAGGTAAAATTCATGAAGTATATGCCCAGGTTTTCTTCTATGTATTTTATGGTTGCAGGTCTCACTTCCAGGTCCTTTATCCATTTTGAGTTAACTTTTGTACAGGATGTAAGGATGGTGTCCTGGTTCATTTTTTTAACAGGTTTTGGTCCAGATTTCCCAGCACCATTTACTGAAGAGGCTATTCTTGTTCCAGAGTATTTTTTGACCCTTTGTCAAAGATTAGTTGAGGATATATGTGTGGTTTTATTTCTGGGTATTCGATTCTGATCCATTGGTCTGTTTGTCTGTTTTTGTACCAGTACCATGCTGTTTTAAGTATTATGGCTTTGTAGTATAGTTTGAAGTGTGGAATAGCAATATCTCTATTCTCTTTTCTGTTTATCAAAAGCATAAAAAAATAAAAATAAGAGCCCTTCTAGTTCTACTCATTGTTCCCTTTTTACCCCGTTTGTCTTCACTGCTTCATAGTAAAGGGTTGTTGAGATGTTGCCTAAAATAGTTATCTCCACTTTCTTACTTGCCATTATCTCTTGAAATCATTGCAATTTCCACAAGTTATCTGATCAAAGTCAACAGTGAAATCTGGTTTGTCACAGTCTGGTTGGATGCATCATAATAAACCTCTGAATGCAGAGTCCATTTTTGCTTGACTTCCATGTCACTTTCTACAAAAAGCCAGGTACAGATTTGTGAGAAAGGATGGATGAGAGATTTTGATACAGTCAAAGACTGTGGGCTATCAGAAACATGACTATTAGCAACTTTAAGTTATATTACTAGGCCTTTTATAGGGTCTAGGCAAGAGAAACAAAAAAGGTGGCCAAGAGAATGTTTTACAACTAATTAACTAGGGAAGACTAATGGCTAGGGTACAATGAATTGGGCAAAACATTATTAGTTCCACTGAGATAATGATGGGCAGGGGATTTGCCCATACATTTGTTGGCAACTCTTAAGGAATGTTCCATAAGGTAAACATTGGAGGAATGGAGAAGCTGCTTTTTGGTCTCCAAACGTTTATTATGCCAGTCCTGTCTTCAGTGTTCTGAAGTCAGATAAGATAAATTTTCCTCATTTCACAGCATGAGCCTAGTCTGGTCTTAGCTGGCAGCCTCTGACAACTTTCCTCTCTTGGTTTTCTTCCTTTCCACCTTGGTTGATAACTCCTTTTCAGTCTTTATTATACATTATCATTCATTAGCCCTATAATTAAGGCAAAAGTCTCAGAGAGTTTTCCTGAACCTTCAGCTCTTCTCTATGTTTATCATTCTTAGGTAGGTCTCGTTTGGGATAATGGCTTGAAATATAATATTCAAGCTGTTAACTCCCAGTTATGCCCTCCAAAGATGCATCTTCATCTTTACCCACTACCCTTTATTATAGTATCTATAACCAACTGCTCACTCAGCATTCTATCTAGAGAAATAGTAGATTCCATGACTGTAACATGTTTTAACTATTTCCCCATCAGCATTCCTCTGCATTCTTCATTTATAATGACTCCTATTCAACTGAGCACATAAAACAATCAGTTCCTCTTTTTTTCACTCTACTTATAAGTAAAATCCATCAATTATATCTTCAAAGTATCTTTTATTATTTTTCATCCACCTCTTCCCCACCTATAGTTTTTTCCGGCAAATGATCTTTAAAAACTGAAAACCATATAGTAGCCAGTCTTTGTTTTAAAAGAACCAAATGTTTCCTTAGTATTATTAGAATATCATCCAACTCCTTCATGCTGATAAATTCATGTATTTGCATTTTATTATAGATCTACTTATAAAAGAATGCAAGCTACATAAGAACAGTCCCTACTGTCTGATTCACTGCTGCTTATTAATGTTTACAATAGTACTTGTCATCTACTAAGGATACTACGTTTGTTGATAAAATCAAAGTTATTTGATCTCTAACTCCCAGTATATAAATCACATATTTAGAATATATTAATAATTCATTAAAGAAACATTTAAGATCAGCTGATAGCATCATTAACTTAGTTATATTGACTCCTGAGAGATCTCTGGGAAGAATCATATTCCAGTGTGACTAATTTACTTTTGTTTCTTTATATTTGGTTTCAAGAGTTAAAAATATTATTTTGAAAATGGTGCACAGATTGTGGAGTTATTCATGGTGCAGAAAAGTTTAAGGTACTTGTGTAGTTTATGATTTTGTTTAGCTTTCTATTTTTCCTCTAGGAAAATAATCACACATATCTTCTTTCACTATTTAATTTATATATATATATATATATATATGTCATAATTCCATATAGTAAGCACATGAAAGAATGGGTTCTGTTACCAAAGTAAAAATTTAAAAATCTTGAATGTGATATGATCCCTTTACTACATAGATCAGAAAATTAATTCAGAGAGAGTGAAAGAACTGCCTCATATCCTGATGACTACTATGGAAAGGTCATTGGTAGCAGAGTTAGGGAATCTTGAACTCAGATCCCAGTTAACTCAGGAAAATTAGAATTTATCAAATTCAACATGAATATGACTAAGAAAATTTGTAAATATTTTAGTCACAATTAGGGAAACACAATTCGGGAAAAAATGAAGAACTAAAAACAGTATTGTGTGAGTACAAGTGAAGCAAAATGTTATGGGAGACAATATTATTTGATATGCATGTGGGATCAAGTAGATGCAGATTTAAAGCCCAGTTTCAGAACCAAATTACACATTTCAAGTACTAGATCTGACTTTTTGGGGGAAGGGAGGCAAAGGAAGTGTTCCTCAAATGTAGTGTTAATTTTAGTAAGAGAAATTCACTTGTGTACCAACCGTTTGATACTTCTACAGTCATCTTGAGATTGAAAATTAAATGCTAATTAATGTGTGACTGCAGCCAGTACCCTCAGAACTGAATGAAAAACAAGGGCATATTAATTAATTTTAGCCTTTTTCCTTTATCAGAACTGTTAGACATTTTTATTTCTTTAAACTAGGAGACACACATAAATGAAACTTTTCCCTGAGCTCTATCTTTCTTAGTTGCTCAAGCCTGAGAATGCTGTAGTGCTTTTCAGAAGATAATCATTTAAGTCAAAATGATGTTCTACAATCTTCCCTAATATCAATTTGGAAAAAGATAAACTCTGGGCTTCTGCTTGAGTTAAGGCTTTGGAATATAATGGATGTCTACTTCAGACTTTGGAAGGGTACTAGTATATATTCACATCTTGTTGAATTTGTAGTTTCAACCAGCCACACAACCTTTTTGTCTGTGACCATTAAGATACTGAAAAGGTAAGGGAAATAGATGTATATATTTGCTGCAAGCTTATTGGTTTAAGACTTGTAGTTTGAGATTTTTACCTCAAAGAATTCCAAATGTAAGAGATTTGCATGCTACATCTTTAATCACCTATTTTTAATGTTAAAGTGAAGAAAAAATATTCGGGTATATTTATAAGTTGCTATGTGAGCAGTTATGTGAAATTTATGCTGTGTAATGCATTATGGAAAGTAGTTCTGAACAAACTAAATGCCTATTTTATTTGATCAAAGCATGGTTTTACAAATCCAATAATTATGCAATGTACTGGGTTTTTTTTTTTTTTTTTTTTTAGTTTTTCAAAGTATGGTAAACAAGAACTAGGTTTTCCTCATTTGCACAGTAATATGGACTTATAGGCTAAGGGTGATTTATGTACTGAAGTAATTTAAATTCCATACCTTCAAAGTCACAATGCATATGTTACATGCCTATAATTATGCTCCTCCGGGTGTGCAAGCCAAGAAGGTGGCAGAATCAGACACAGAAAAAGAAAGGAGATTGATGATATGGTATTTTGCTAATACAATGCAAGGCACTAATAGATTATGGACCTCATTCTTGCTTTTCCTCCTTGTACCTTCTAAATTACATTTTCAAACTGATGTCTTTGCTGATCTCTCATTTACAGAATCTGCTTTAATTATAAGGAAGTCTTCTTGAAAAAAATTGCGAAGATAAACAAAACATTATTTCCAATATTATAATTCAAACTAGTTCAGTTTAAGGATAAGGGAACTCCCCATATCCATTTTACTATCCACAGATCTACATTGTCATTTATTAGATTTGTGATACATATGCTTAAGTATCAACACTTTTTAAATCAATTTTTAATCGTTTGAGGAGGTAAAACTGGCTTATAGGAAAAGATAATGCTATAAAAAGTCATGTCAAAGAAAGATATACTATTTTAGGAGAGCCATACCTATTTTACAACTTTTAAGTTCTAGTTCTTGTATATTATTGTTAAAAAGAGTGATGCTGTGGATTTTCTTAGGTTTCCCACAGGTTGCTAGGCATTTTCTTATTCCTAAGTGTTGGGTGACCTTTAAGCAGGCTGAACATTTATGTGGAATACAATTAGATCTGGTAAGCAAATTTCTATTAAATCATACATCCCAATTCCTTTATTATGCTAGTGCCATGATGTTTAATGGACTCCTCCTTTGGGTCAGTTCAAGATCTATAGATTCTATTTTTCTCCTAGTTATTAATAGGAATGGTACTTAACTTTGAAATTTAAAAAAAATATCCTTTAACTCCCCATTCCCCCGCCAAAGTAATATGCCATCTCAATGTTATAAAGATACAATGCCAAAGCAAACTTATTCAAAAGAGATGATTAGTTTTAACTTATATTTTGGAGGATGGCCTTTTGTGGCCTTGTAAAATTCAGTTAATTTTTTAACCCTACTTAGCCATTTCAAATCAAGTTTTCTATAGAGCTGTGTTTTAAATTAGAGAAAAAGAAAACTGTACACACACACACACACACACAAAGTTGATTGACATGTGACATAACTGAAGGATTACATTAAAAATGCAGACCTGCTATCTTTTGCAGGGGAAGGGATTCTTTTGCATAATTTGTTAAAGTTGCTTGGTTTGTTTGCTTTACCTAGGAGCTTGTGGTTAGGAGTATATTGTTACTGTATTTTTTGTTACTGTATTTTTTTGTTGTGATTCCAGATTTTTTTTAACTTGGTAAATTGATAAATAATTCGCCATAAAATAGACAGAAGAAATTATCATCCTCTCTATACATTTTATGTACATCTTTTTAAAATGAAGTGTATTTATATACTTCCTGATCACAAACCAATTGATTTCACCTGACAAACCTCTGCTTTTTAAATTTCAAGAAATAATTCTCATCCAGCTATACATTTTTATGTAGCTTTCTCTTCCGTGATGTAATTTGGAACTCAAATTTAAAAAATTAAGAAACATGTATCATATTAGAGATGATTAGTGATTGCTTTCAGTGTGATATGATTAAATCTTCCCACTTAAGTTATTGGGAATCATAACTTATTCACACTGTATCTTTTAATATCAAGACTTAATGTAAGAATGTATTTTTTTATGATCCTTTTTCAGTGTTTATATAATGAAGTCAGTGAGACCCATTGGAATCAATAGGGCAGTGGTTTATTGCATACACTTGCCAGTTAATTGGTGTGTGTGTATGGGGGGGGAATTTTTGACTCTTATTTATTGTATGGAAGTCCTAAAATTTGTACATTTGTACATTTTGAGACTTCAAAATAATATTATTGAGTCAAGAAAATATAATGACTTCTCGTTTTGTATATAAGCAATTATATACATCGACCGGTATTTCAAATATTATTAGTTGAAATTAATAATAAAATTAGGAAATTACTGCAAATATGAAGTCATTTTTTAATTTATTATTTGACATAACATTCTTTATCTTAAAAGGAGCTTAAGAGTATATCTAAAATAGAATGGAGATAGAAACAACAGTAAAATATTTAGTATTGGTAAACCTCAGAGATTAGGTAGTTAAATGAATTTAAATTTTTTGTGTAGTCAATCCAACTACTGAAAAAATGGTATCAATAATATAAGACAAAGGGAAATAGTCCAATCAAAAATTGGTCAGAAGATATGTGTGTGTGTGTGTGTGTGTGTGTATGTGTGTGTGAGTGTGTGTGTCTTCTTGTCTTCTTTAAAGAAGACATACAGGTAATCATCAGGCACATGAAAATAATGCTGATTATCACTTATCATCAGGAAAATACAAATCAAACCCCAGTAAGATACCATTTCACAGCTATGACAATGGTCAATATCTAAAAAAATCAATGTTGGAGAGATTGCAGAGAAAAGGAGCCCTTTCCCACTGTTGGTAGGAATATAGACTAGTTCACTCTAGATGGAAATAATATGGAGTTTCTCAAAATATTTAAAATAGATTTATCATATTATCTGGCAATTCAACTCTTCCTGAAGATTGCAAAAACCCTAATTCAAAGAGATTTTTACACTCATTTCTTCACTGCAACACTATCTGAAAGTCAAATTATGGAAACAATCAAGTGTCCAACAACCTAAGATTTAATGTTATCCAGAATATAATGAAATGCTCTTCAGATATTATACATTTATTAAAAAAATGAAATCATCTCATTTGTAACAGTAGGGAATGAACTAAAGGGAATTATTCTACAAGAAATGTCAGAGGAGAAAGAAAAAAAAATGGATGACT
Organism: Uropsilus gracilis; assembly: GCA_004024945.1. Classification (NCBI taxonomy): domain Eukaryota; kingdom Metazoa; phylum Chordata; class Mammalia; order Eulipotyphla; family Talpidae; genus Uropsilus; species Uropsilus gracilis. The sequence goes on from PVHY01013845.1 coordinate 23,879, forward strand.
TAACTCATATAGAATACAGAGAAAAAAAACAGTAGAACAGTAAAACCCAACCAAAATAAACCTCAGAAATCTGATTGTAAAATTTGAGCTACAAATGAGGGAAGAAGAAGATAGAAAGTGAAGGAGCTGGGGTGGGGGTGGTGAGGGAGTGACCCAATGGCTATCGTGGATGGTAGGGGTGCCTTGGAGGTGGGGAGGTTTTGTAATGTAATACACATTTGAAAAGCTGTGAACATATACCTCTAAATCATAAGCATTATTGCAAATCAATGTTCCTGAAAAAGTAAAAATACAAATAAATGCAATACCTCTGTTCTGATTCTCTGTGTTCAGTCACATTATGTTGGTAGATTGTACTTGGATATGGAGCGAGATTATTTACACCTTGGAAAGTGGCAAAGACTATAGGGGAAAGTCACTGCTAAGTACCTACCAGGCCACCACTTACTATTCACAATGACTTGGAGAACTTGAGGAACACAACTGAAAAAGCTGCATTCTGGTACAATATCTTCATGTTACACCAAGGGGTCAGGGAAATTAAACAGCTTTCCCTATAGACTAATTTATCCAGATATATTACAGTACAAGTTTAGGGTAGACTACATGTGATTCTGTGCAGGCTGGATTGTGTTCCAATTCACTTATTGGAACTTTAACACCCAGTAATTTAGAATGTGAATGTATTTGGGGAGAGAACCTTTAAGAGACAATTAAGTGTAAAAGGCTCAGACTTTGGGGGAAAAAGAAATTGGTGATTAAGTTAAAATAAAGCGTTGAGGGTGTGTTTAATTCAGTCTGGCTGGTCTCCTTATAAGAAAAGGAAATTTGGACTGACCAAGAGACACCAGGGATTACGCACACTAAGTGGATTGTGGACACAGAAAGAAGGTGATTGTCCACAAACCACAGAGGGTGGGAGGCATGAGGAAAAACATACCTTCCTAACAAGTTGACCTTGAACTTGCAGCCTCTAGAACTATGATAACTAAATTTCTGTTTTTCAAGTTACCCAATCTGTGGAACATTGGTTTAACAGTTCTAACAAATTAATGCAGTTGTTTATTTAATATCTTTACCCAAACACTATTTGCATTAAAATGAACACAAGAACATCCATGAAAGATCAGAGCATGAGTTTATTGAGTGTGTATCTGACAGTTGTTTCACCTACTATTATGTGATTCTTAATTGTGGGAGTACTGTTTTTATAAATACACACATACCCACACATATACATACAAACAGATGAGACTACTAAATTTAGTTCCTGCCCGTCTAGAAGTCAGAGTTCTTTTACTTTTTAAAATATAGCAGGCATTTTGTTGCAACTAGCTAATTTTGAAGTATTTTTCAGGGAAATATTTTTGTTGTGATTCCAGATTTTTTTAACTTGGTAAATTGATAAATAATTTGCCATAAAATAGACAGAAGAAATTATCATCCTCTCTATACATTTTATGTACATCTTTTAAAAATGAAGTGTATTTGTATACTTCCTGATCACAAACCATTTGATTTCACTTGACAAATATTACCAATTGCAGGAGTAATTGTTTTTCTTTGTGTTATCATAAATTACTTATCCCTGGGCCTTCCATTAAGATATTTTTCTTTTTATTCACTATATATCACTTACCAATTCTTCTCACTTTCTACCTCCCCAACCACCATGATTTACAGCTTCCATCTGTTAACCTTTTTTTTTTTTGTTTGTTTTCAAATTTCTTTGCAATGATGCTTTTTGGCAGTAGTAAATAAAATGACCTCTGCTGTTTTTTGATCTAACAGAACATACGTAAGCGTCTCAGCTCAACAATAGAAGATGAACAGCCTTCCTCTTACTGTAAAACAGCTTTAAGACATATTTCCACAGCAGTAAGACCAGAATGCAGGGCAACTCCTAGCAGTAAAATGACAAATCACTGTTATTTTCCTGACTACGAATACAAGCAATGTACTTGTAAAACCATAATATCACTAGAGATGATCATTAGTGAATTGCGTTTATCATACTGTTTTATGTGATTTTCCACATAGTTAGGGGTTATGGGATTCTTTTACAATAAAAGAATATGCTATTTGACCTTCTGCAAATTCAGATTCTTGAATTCTAAGCATTCAATTTACAAACTTTAATTTCTAATGCATGTTTATCATTCTGAATATGCTTGCATCTGGTATAAAAATAAAAGAAACAAGCACAGTTCTTGCTGTTAATATTGTTGTAGATCTGATTCATATCTTTGTAATATCTCATAATAAATGTTAAAAAAAGAACAACTGTATTTACCACATTAATTTCTATCAAACATTGATGTAACTTTTCATTGTGAAAACATGTGCCTTTCTTGCTATGTATTCATCTAAAATGCTGGAATTTAAAACTTCAAAATATGCAGATATTCCTTCACAGTATCAGAGTATAGGAGTTTGTTGGTTGTTCTTTGGTTCTTGAATTGATTTTCTATTTCTTGCTTTGTTATATGGGGAAACAATCTTGCCTTTCTTTTTATTGCTTCATCAGAAAATGAAATTGTCCTTTCTATTAAATAAAATTCTTAAGCAAGACCTGAATGCAGAAGCAGAGAGGGGTTACTAATATGGAATTGTGAAATTTAAAATTGTTGTAATTTTTCCTCAAGTAATATATAAAAGTACTAGCTTTTACTTTGCAGAATATGGAAAAGAACAAATATGTTTAACATCTCTCCTCTCAGTAGTTTTCTTTACAGGCATACATTTTAGTTCAGAAACTTTTATTTAAAAAGAAGAAAGCGTGTACCCCAAGTTGTAACATTGTTGACTTTGCTTTGTCACTATTTTAGCAAAAGTAATATGACACATTGAGTTTTTCCCCAAAACTTAGTTAAAACAGACATTTGGATAAGAATGGAGTTCACAGATTGGTGTTCTGATAAACTCTGTTTTGCACACTAAATAGGCAATCCTGTAATTGAGCAAATGTATATTTATACGGTCTTCTTCTGAGGAGTTCCAAATAACATAATTTTACCAAATCCACATGAGGCTACATCTCTTTTTTTTTTTTCCAAGAATATGCACTATATTTGGCAAAGTGACTTGGTGAAATATTGTATATTAAACTGAATGGCAGAGTCAGTAACAGTTGCCAAACAACTAAATTGTTTTGTCTTTTGAATCTTTCTATTAAGATGTATGCATTGGCATCCTTGTTGATATTATGTAATTAAAGATTAAAAAAATCTTTATTGACTCTTACCACTTCCCTGTATAAAATAGCACTGTGTTAATTGCAACATACTAGAATGATCTCATTTTATTTGATGAATATATAATATTCCATAATTTATTTTTTGACTATATATTACCACTTATTTTCCTACGGAAGAAAAATGGCTAATATTTAACAAGATATTTCAAAGAATCACTGAACATTTAGCTTACCAAAAACTGTCTGCGCTTCAGAAATGTGATAAGCATTTTAAAATGAAACCTCATAGATTAATCTTCCTAAATATATTATAAGCCTATAAAAACTTGGGTTTTATTTTACATGATTGCTTTAGGTTTACCTTTTAATTTTTTGCTACAAAGGTAAATATAACCTTATTGTTAAAATACAGTTAGGTAGCTCAGAAATATATGTGGTGCATCATCTAATTCTTCCTTTCAAGCCCCCTATTTTTATTCCTGGATATATCCCATTATTAAACGTTATGTCAGACATTCTTTCCTCATATAACCAGACACTGAAATTTAAAATTCATTTTCAGTAGTTTCTAGAGGCAGAGTTGCAAAAAGATATGCTTTAGGTATGAACCAGAGGATTGGTTATTCAGATGAAAAACACTAATCTCCTTGGGAATTGTTACTGACTAGTCTTGAATAAAAAGACTAAAATACAATGTTAAGGCATTAGTTATAATATATACATATGGAATATTAAATATCTTTACATATAGTTAGCAGCTGTTTAGAAAATAAGAAAGGTCTGTAGATTTAGAGTCTGGCTTTTGGAGTTTAGTGTCTTTTGAACCCTATCATTTTTTTGTGAAATGGCATTGGGGTACGCTATCTCTCACTTCCTTGAGCCTTGTTTTCCTTTCTGCAAAATGATGAACGTGAGCTGGATGGTGTTTAAAGAGTCTACAGATTCTAAGTGGAAGAAGCTACACTGCTACTATAAAAATTATGCACCAATTAGTGGCCAAGTAAGGTGCGAATTTCAAAGAAAAACAAGCAGTTCCATATCATTTTAAGTTATTTATATAGTGGTAAGAGAGGCTGATGGAAGTTAGTCATATAAATTGGATTTTGAAGAACCAGGGTCTATAACCCTTTGCATGCCTGTATTTTTACCCATTCCTGATTTTAATCTAGACCACAGATAAACACAAGAGAATCCAGACTTTATCTTCCTAACAGGGCTGTTCTATACACACCGTAGTTTATTCAGTTTCATGTGGAAAGTTTCTAATGTCAGTTTTGAGCTAATCAATTTTTTTTGCAGTTTTCCTTTTCTGGGTAGAGTCTTGGCATTAGAATTGTATTAGTACTACTTCTTTAGCATGCAGTATTTAGGGCGCAGTTTCCAGAGCTTCAGTCTTTAAGATGGTGCAGAGTTGATGTAGGACACTTAAATGGTTAGCTGGCTCTTGTTGGCTCAGGGCTAATTCAAGGAGCTAGTGTTTATTTACTCTTGATTCCTCTACTAGTTTGCTAGATGATTATTCTTCACTAGAATATTTAGATAAAGAACTGATAAATAACTCAATCAGTTCAAATGGTAACATGGGAATATTTGAATCTGATCAATCTGTTATTTAGTTTGATTAAAATAAAAACCAATATCTTTGGGGAAGTCCTTTCATCACATATACTAGACTCAACTCCATGGTCTTTGTGTTTCTGTAATGACAATAAAAATGTCAAGTATGAAGAGTTTCCTGAAAAAGTATGTAAATGGTTAGATTCATGTTGCTACAAAGCAGTACATTTTTTAACATTTTTTTTTATAAAGTTTAAAGTGACAACCTGAAATCAAGCTGTGAACTTTCATAATGACAGATAGGTCATCTGCTCTATCTGTGAACACCTCTGCTCAGGACTATTCTTATTTATACCCCAGATGCCGAGAGAATTTGTTTGCTTTATGTTGCATTTCCTAACAAAATATACTTCAAGATCAATTTTCTTAATGGTAATTCATACTCGGTGCATGGTATAATGTCATTAATCGCTTTGTTACTAATTGTTTCATTACTTCTCTCATATTAGCAACTGTGAGCACCCAACATTATTTATCTGGTATATGAGTGCCCTCTCTCCCCTGGGTGATGATGCTTACTTAAGAAAAGAAATAAAATCATTCAGCAGGATTCCTGCCTTTCACTGCGACTCTCCTGTCACCTGGGGTGAAGGCCAGCTCTAATTTCTAAAATAATTGCTGTGAACATAGTTTATATATACCAGAAGCCCATGAAAATGGCTTCAGTGTTGATCTTCACATTAATCCTGTTTTTCTACTCTCAGAAGAAAAACTAGCATTATCCTTATATAAATAATTTATACAAAGCCATTCGGCAGGGAAGTGGGGAGGTGCTGTTGGTTTATCTGAGAGTTCTGGTAGGCCAAATTAGTTATTCTGGTAGGGGATAGAAGATTTTGGATGATGTTCTTGCATTTGTTTTAAGCATTTCCATAATAAAATATAGGCCAGGCACACATATCTTCGAATATATATCAATTTGTACTATGAATTTTCTATTTTCATATCAACAATTACATAAAAACTTCACATGAATTCTGCTAAATTTCTGCTAAAATTTAAAGTCTATATATTTTAAATGTTTGTGTATTTTAAATGTTTTGCTATTCACCTGAACACAATGACTTCTTTAATCTAATTTTTCCTTTTGGTGAATTTAATTCAGAATGATTTATTGAAGAAAAATTGTAATTGTTTATAAAATGAATTCATCTATGTTATTTGTCCACTGGGTTGACTATGAAGCTTTGTTTCATTATTAAAGAGTAAATTTCTAACATTTTCATGCTGAACATTTTTAGATACCTTCATAATCCTAACCTCAAAATTGTATTTGCTATTAGTTTTTTTCCTGTAGTATCTTGATGTTAACTCAGGTACCGCTACCAATTCTGGGGAAGACAGAATGAATCCATTTTCGCAGCAAGAGTCATGACTTCATACCCCCCCTTCTCCCCCCGTTATGACACATGCTATGAGCAAGGCTGATCCTGTTTATGACAGATGCAAATTATACTCAACATCTTTTGTATCTTGCAATTTGTAATCAGACACGCATCCTCAAAATCTAGTTCTTTCCTTTATAGAGCAGAAATATGGACAGTTCATAAAGCAAAAAGCTTGCTGCCACCTTCAAGGAACTCAAACTATCTGATTTTTTTATTTGCTGCTGCCATTAGATTGAAATGATTTTTCTTCAGTTTGCTCAAAGCCAGATTTAAAGTCAGGTCCCAGAGGTAACAGGAAAGTCGATCCCCTAAGCTACCCAGTCGTTGTTTGCTTTTTTTACATGTAATATCCTACTTCTAAGCCAGAATATAATTTAAAATACAAAACACACTTACATAAATATGTCCTTTAGAAATTTTGTAATCTGACATTTAATAGAAGTTAACTAAGTGCCTTATATCATGTTTGATGAAGAAAATGGAGAAATTGCAAATATCCTTCAAGACAATTATTTCTTAATAGCTTTCTACATATTTTGAATGCTACACACTTCCTTTCTATTTTAAATCAATAACACTCTGCTCTTTTTGAACACACCCTAGACCTGCTAGATTTCTCATTTATGATGCACCTACATAAACACAAAAAGCATTGCAAACATCATACATTATGAGCTTCTGATAGTCATTCAGAGAGCCCTGGCTCCCAGTCACTTTCTGATTCCTGGGAACAGTAAAGGGTTACTCCAGCCCAGGAGCTGCAAGTACGAGCAACAGGAATCCATTGGCTTTAATTTGTCCATGTCTTTCATTTGATACTACCAGTATTAATAGCTTTGCAAGGAAATTCTGCAGTCATTAATCATAATAATTAATCAGATCCAATTATATTGCATATAAATGCGAACAAATTGCTGAAAAAATAATGATCTATCACCAACATGTCACAAGGAAAAAGAGACTAAAATAGTAATTAGAAGCAAGGATTTAGTTGTGTACAAGTGCTCTGCAACTGATTTTAACAGTATGATGATCCAATGATGTAATTAGTTGGAAGTATAGCAGACTTTTAAAGCAGATCTTCTAATGATTGGATAAAATACGGTCCACTTTTCTTAGGGTCACTCTGTATTTGTTCCTGACTTGCACTTCTGAATAAAGGGCTTGATGTTCTAATACTGGCAACTAAATTGTTCCTTTATGTGTTTTCTGTATTTCTAATGTCTATTTTTAAAGTAATGCTGTCTGTTAACTGAAGATTGCTGATGTTAGAAATTAATATATTCTATAGTACATTTTTTTTTCTTTTTAGTCTTGTAATCATGAAAATGTGTAGCATGTAATTCAAAATGAAATGTTTTGGTTATAGTAAGTTAACACACTGCGGGTAGCATGCACGTTAGCTATTTTCACCTATCTTTTTTCCTTGAACTGAACTGAAAACATTTCAGAAATGGAATTACTCTGTTTTCACTTCAGTTAGCACTCTCCAGAGCACTGCAGATTTTATCAGAAGCCATTTAAAAAATATATGTGTGTGTATAAAGTCTTCTTTAAAAGATTCTGAAACCCGACCAAAGTAAATTGTTAAATGCAAGTTATTCTATGAAATAATTTTAATGTCTTTCTTTGTATTTCCACCATTGCTTCACAAAATAAAACTTCCAACATATATTTTCAATGCCCTGCACCTACATAATTACACCAGTTTATTATGTGGTCAGATATATATATTTTAAGCCTCTCAAGTGGTTTCCTTTTTTGACTTACAGATTATACACGAAATAGTTAACTAAAGATTGATGAACAGTTTTTATGATAGGTTTGTGACTTGAAAATAAATGTTAGGTTCATCATAGTTTTCAATACTAAGACTGCACTTTACTGTCTTTGATCTCAGTGTTGTGACTACTACAAAGAAATAAAACCTTATCTTACCTTTTCCAGCATCTACTGCAGAAGACCTCAATAATGCATAAGAACATCTGGAAGTACGGTAATTTCAGCTATCAGAGATAAGAATTGACACAGAACAGGTAAACCCTACAAAGTCATCATGTTGAAATGAACTGATTAAGGTTTAGTAACATAAAACATCATGTATAGTGTTTCCGTGCTTGCTACATCTTGCTATTTTTTATTAAAAAAGGAATGTCAATTATATATATTTAATAGGTTGATTAGCTGGTAGCAATATTATATTTTACATAAAGAGACAGAAATGTCTGCAGATCTATTGCCATACACATCTATTTAGAGTTAACTGAGTTCATAGAGAATACATGGGCATAGTAAACAGGGTTTTGAAATGACAATTTTTTACTGGTTGCAAGTGCTAATTGCTAGTTTCTCAAGGGTATAGAATTAATCACCTGCTAGATTTACAGTCTCTAGGTTGAGACCTAAGGATGGAGGCAATAAGAAAAGCTCTTGAGGGACATATCATATGGTGAGTCTAAATATCAGTCTCTATGCATATGTAAATTGGTAACAAAGTTTTTTCAAAGCTCAAGTATGCTAATTTCAAACAGGCAAGACTAAAGCTAGCTTTTAGCAGCTGTTTAACGTCTGCCTGTGGGTGGTAGAGAGAGCTTAAAATACAAGCAAACAGTGGTGCATAAGTAATTAAGCAACATTTTGCTGGGCATAAATAATTCTGTTTATATTGCTCTTTTGAAGAGTATAGAATACAAAATAACAGATCAAGTGCACCTTTGGTCACCAGAGGTTAACTGTTCCTCCTTTTTCCCTTTTCTTTGGTATTATGATTCAAGAGAAATAAATAAAAATGGATACACGATCTTTAATAACTATGAAACAAAATCATTTAAGGTGGAAAAACAGTTTTTGCATTTATAGTTCATCTTTATTGTTTTTAGTGTAGTCTAACAGTTTACCAAAAGAAAGGTAATATCTAATTGCAGATTTATTTGTTAACATTTTTTTTTTTTTGCTTTTTAAGATTATTGAAAATAAGTTTGGATTGTTTGTTAAAGTGAAAAAATAATTGACATTTCAAAGTCAATGGAAAGAAGTAATGCCCTCAACTCTTCAGAAACAATTTTAATTATCCTATGCATTAAAAATACATGCACACATGTGCACACACACAAGACACATATGATTTACCTATAGATTTTTTTTCCTAAAAATAAGTAAATGTTTAAGTCAATGTCCCTCATATGGGATAATCACCTAATTTATCAGCACTTGCTAAGCTAGTAGTGTCTAAGCAAAAGAAGCTGGTATAAAAAAAAGATTGCATTTGATTTAATAAAAACCTTGAAATTGACCAGAAGGAAGATGAAAGATTTAACACGATTTAGAAATACCTAGTCTGGAAAAAAGGATTATAGATACTAACTGTGAAGAGTCAGGGGTTTAAACTTTGTTTGAGTTAAATATTCATGGTTTAAGGCGTTAATGGTAGAAGGAAGTACTCTGTTGGGTATCAGATATTATAAAGGGCTTTATAAGACATAAGAATTCTTGCACAGAAATCTTGCAAGTAGCCATTTATGCACAAGATTGCTATTTCTCTCTGCACTGAAGGACGAGGTAGATGAAATAGAATTTTCAAAATAACTTCTTGTTCTTCCTCAACAATCTAGGAAAAATACGTAAATTTGGTGATATCTTAAAAATTCTTTTTGTGACACTTCTGTATTTTCTAATTTCGCACTAAAAATCTGTTATGTGGTTGAATTTCAAAACCACCACACACTTTGAGCAGAATATTGGGTAGGGTGATGGATGTAATACAGGCTTGATACTGAAGGTGGGCTTGTCTTCCCCTTTGAAAAAAAACACTGATACTTTACCTATTGTTCCTCTTTCATTCCTACAAGTTGTGGATATTAACGCGTTTCAGTTTCTGTAATGAAGCAAAATGATGAAACTTAGTTACTAACTGAAAAATACTCCTTTCTTTGGGATCATGTTTTAAAAGTTCTCTAGCTCATGTAACATCTTACTGAGCTGAACAGTTCATTCTCTATATGTCAAGGTCATCTATCTCATTACTTTACCTACTGAAGGGTAGTTGGGAGAAACAAGCAAGTTATAGGCTACTATAATTGCATTTTAAGGTTTGCTTAAAATTCTGACAAAAATAGATAATGTTCATCCCTTCTTGAGCTAGTATAATGCATATTGTTTCCCTCAGTCACTATTTTCCTGAAAGTTGTACTTATTGTCTATGCATATTCTGAAAATATTTTTTTAATTGGAGAAGACTTTGAGTTTGAACCAATTAGGTACAAATTTGTATATTATTAAAGCTATTAGCTTAATAATTCTATGATTCTTAATAATTCTATGATTGCAAAAGAGCTTTGAATATTATTCTAAAGGATTTAAAGTGTTCTATTTTGCACTACCAGTTTTTCCCTGTGGGTTTCAGGAATTCATGTGCTGCCTGTTGCCTATTATTTTGTACATTTTGCTTACTATTACTACTTAGTACCTTTTATTACTATCTATATGCTAGTTATCATATACCATGAAATGTTTGTCCCACCAAGAATGGACAGTTACTAAATAAGGACAGTAACTATGGAAGTGAAATTATTTTAGATTGGATTGGTATAAATATATCTTGAAGTCTTTGTTCTATACCTCCTCATTAATATGTCAGTGTGTGTACAGAGTTTACTGATATTCATATGTTTAGACTGTCACTTTTATTTCTCTAATCTGTGGATGTATGGAGGTAGGTAAACTCAGATTTCTGGTAATGAGATTTTTTTTTGTATATATTTGCAAGCAATGTTTATTTTGTCAGGCAATGATAAAATTTTTTTTCAGAATGGTAAGTCTAATTGATATGTACTTCAAAGTACTGATAATATATGATCAACTCACCTTGATTCATTGACAAAATAAGTGTTAAACTACGAGTTATGTGGGAACAATGTATAGTTGACATGAAGAGACCAGAAGCAGAGGTTCAAATACAGAAAAATGTCTGACAGACATTGTTGACAAATAGCTTTATCACTGATCTGCAATTCAGTGCTAAATAGGTAGAAACAGTATATAGAGGTAGCATGAACTTTATCAAACTAGGAAAATCCACTGCAAAATTCTAATCTCAGGATAGAGGCATTTTTCCCCTTAAAACCTTGACGCTTTTTGTTATGGATACATCCACCTCTCTACTGTCACACCGCCACACACACTGAGTGAGAGATTAACAGAGTCTCTGCAGATGTATCTTTCCCAATGATGGGTGAAGCATAAAATTTCCTTATGGATAACAAGGTGTAGTCTCAAAAATATCTGTAATCCATTCCAATTTGTGCTCAGAACTTCATTTCATCACAAGGAAATGCAAATTTGTTTATTCATTTATCCATTCATTCAGTCACTGCAATATGTTGGGCAGAGTGGAAGTCACTACATATACAAAGATATATAGGATACAATCAGACTGTGAATACATGAATGTAGGAATTCTAAAAAGTCAAATTTGGATGTTACTCATCACTGGCATATTTCTCACTCTTTCTTACACTTTGAGCCAGTTTTATGATGGCAAGTAACCATTGGGGTTTCCTCTCATGTGATCCAGTATATACACAGAGTATTTGTGAATATGAGTATCTAATTGTAAACTTTCCCCTTTTTGTGTCTGTGTACAACTATAATAACTTATCAAGCTATGTTCTGTGGGGAAAAACTGCATGGATATATGGTAGCACAGAACAGATAGCCCAATACTTAATTTATTTTTCACTATTAAATGATAAAAGCTGATTATGGGATACATACTCATTTTTAAATGACTATACTCGCTGTTCTTAGTGACTATTCAGAAAGCATTTGTCGCCTATTAATGAAAACCATTTTCTTTAGAATGAACCTTTGTCTTTTCCTTCACCTAACACTCAAATTGGATTTACTTAGAATGTCAAACTTTTCATTGCTTCAAAGCTGTTCATTTCAGGTGAAGATTACATAACTCTCTATTGAAAAGACAATTTCAGTTTGTGAATAGTGAAATATCAAAAAAAAAAAAAGTGCCTGAAAGAGAAAAAATATTTTCTTATATATACCAGATAATTTCTTTTCCATATACTATTCAGGATCTTTTTGGCACCAGGAGAAATTTGTCTTATTCATTTTTTCTGAAATAATTTGTTTCCTTTTCTTTTTCTGAATTTTCACTCTTATAAGTGCAGGGAATTAATAGGCATGGAGTGAAACATAAAGATGAAACTGACAAATTCTACACTAATTCTCCTACCTTGAGGGAAAAATATTCCTCATACATTCCATCTATCTAGAATAATATGATGTGTTTATATTTGAAAAAAGAAATGTTTAAGAAAAAAAAATAAATCTATTTTATTCTCTTACCACAAACATGGAATCATCACTTCACCTATGTCTTCTCTTTTTGGTCTTTGATGTCAGTCTGACACACGCACACACAGTATATAAAGTGTTAATACTTGTTTTATGTTCTCCTTGAACGCATCATCAGATCTGTTGTTATGGGAAAATCTAGATAGAACCATTTCAACATTTGGGGATTTTGCTTTCTCTTCATAGCTCTTTATGCAGATGATTGTACAGTGTTGAAATCCACTGCAGCTGAGAAACTTCTCTTATTATATTTACTAATTTATATAGCAACCAAAAGGTAAAAGGGAAATAAAATAAAAACATATTTGGTAATTTCATGAATTTAAAAACTAGCCCTGGGGGAAAATGCATCACTTTTTATTTTGTATCACTGCTGTGCTTAAGAAACCTAAAAATGGGAATTTCATATTCTCATATTTTGACAAGTACTTTACATTTGCTTGAATAAACATTTTACTATGAAAGGAATATGATTAAAAAGAAAAGAACCCCAACACTATTAACTTCTCAGGAACATTAAAACAGTAAAAGTACACATTCCATAAGCCACAGGATGCAGCTGTGTTCAGCTAACTCTAACCAATCCTGAAAAGAAATTTTCTTTTGCTCTCTTATTTTTAAGCTCCAAGAAACCCTACACTTGAAGAAAAGGAAGGTGTACTTCAACTGTCATATTGATGTGGCAGAATTTTGCTCTTTGCTGAAGAGCTTCCATGTCCCAAGAGACAATAGTATACTATATAGAGAGCCAATAAATCAATTAGCTTTAACAGCCAGAGTTCAGGAAATGCATTTCTTCTTTTTGATGAAAACACAGCTTTTACTTGTAGTCATACTTCATACTGTTTAAGTCAATTTTTCATGTACAAATTGTATTTAGTGACTGAAAATAATCACGCATAAGTTTTAAAAAGCAAAAAAGAAGCAATTACTAATGTAGGAGAATAAGTTTGTTTTATTTGTAATTATCTATCTTTAGAGTAATTGAGATTCTAAACAGCAGCTAATAGCCTCACTGTCTCAAATTACTACTGCCTGTAACTTTACCTTGCCAAATATCAAAGAGCTTTTCAATTGCAACTCTACTACTAAAACCTGGGTCATTTTCTAGCAATTAATTGGAAGAGGTGATTAATAGCTTAATAATGGGTTGCTCTGTGTTTAAAAAGTGCAGGGGATGTGCATAGGAAAGGAATATGTAATTTTGTATCCCTGAAACATAACCTAATTGAAAAACCAGCAGTTGGTCTTATTTACTTTAGGCTTGTATTTCCAAACCCTCTTTTGATCTACTCTGAGAAAATGTGTAAATCTGGAGAGTATTTTTTAATTAACTCCTTGAACATTGAACATGCTATGAATTTAAGGAGCACAAGCTATTCCATGGCACCTGCTGTGCCACAGTCAACTTCACAGGAATTGGAGAGCAATGTGTGTCAAGTGTCTATCTGGAGGTACAGATGGTCATGCCCATTCAACAATCACCCACTACAGGGCCACCATGGATTCATATGGCACCCTCACTTTCAGCATAACCTGAGAACCTATATCCTCTCTACTATGCTTTGGTTCCATTCACCACAGACTATTAGCGACTGTAAAAATCTAGCTTCATTCTCTCATGCTTTCTAGAAACATCCAATAAGATAGTCAGAGCAAGTTAGTGAGTTCACTAAGTTAAATGCTTTTGTTTTTAAAAGTCAGAAAGTGGTATAAGTTTGTTAGTCAGATGGAGAGGGTCTCAGTGGCAGGAGTTGGCAGAAGGGAATGTCTCAGAGAGGGAGAGGATGGGTTTTGCACAGACTGGAACCAGATTTGTTTATGCAGCTCATGATATTAGATTGCTCAGGGAAAGTTGTCCTATTATACATGGAACTCTGATATTTTTCCATTTACTGTAATTGCTAAAGTTGCTCATGTGTTTCTCCCACTTATTGCTAGAAGAAAGAAAAAATTACTCTTAATTTCCTGCAATTTTATTCACATTGTACATTCCTACTTCTCATTTTAATACCACGTTATCCAGCTAAAGATAGAAGCAATACATTTTTTATCCCCTACTGCATTTGGGTGATGTTTTAAAGTTAGTGGAAATCAGTGTTTAAAAAACTATCTAACAGTATTTTCACAGGACCAAACATAAAATGATTAGAAATTTTCCCACAGAGATAGAACAAAATGCCTAAAAATTTGTATGAAACTACTAAAACCCTCAAACAGTCAAAATAATGCTGAGGAAAAAAATAGCAAAATGAAGGTATCATGCTTTCTGATGCCAAATTACTTATAGACCTATCATAATAAAACAGTATGATATTAGACTAAAAACAGACATACAGGTCAGTGGAAAGTATTGAGAGTTCAAAAATAGACCCACACACTAGAACATCTAATGAGGAAAAGAAACACTCTTCATTAATGGTGTCAGAAAAACTGAACAGCCACATACAAAGAGTGAAATTAGACCACTACCTTATAACACACAAAAAGGTCAATAAAATGGATTAAAAGTTGAATGTAAGACCTGGAAGCATACAATATATAGAATATAGCCAGTATGCTTTTATTTTTTTGGGGGGGGGTAAAATATATTTTATTTTATTTTTAATTCATTTTATTGATTTGTCACAATTGTGCATTAATTGATCCCTCCTCGTCCCTCCATATCCTCCCTCTGTATTCCCCCTTCAGTCACTCCTCCCATTTTTCTGCAAATTCTTGGTTGGTTAAGTTGATGTTCAGTTGTTGGTTGTTTGGCCTGTTGTTCTTTTCAGATATCTGGTAAATGTGTGTGGTTTTTTTTCTTTGTTTTTTTCTTTTTGACCCCGGGGCTTTCCCACTTCACTAACATTTGTTAACTATCCTGATCATTTGTGCTCTTCACCTCCCCTGCCTTCTTCCCCCTCCTCCTCTCTCACTTCAAGGTTCAGTCCCATTGGTTGTTTTCATTTTTTCTTATTTGTTTGTTTGTTTTTCCCTATATCCATCATATAAGTGAGACCATCCTGTACTTCTCTTTTTCTTTTTGACTTATTTCTGCTAATATGAGTCTTTCTAGTTCCATCCAGGTTGCTGCAAATGACATGTGCTTGTCCTTGATGGATGCGTAGTATTCCATCATACCACATTTTTTTTTTAGCCAATCATCTGTTTGGGGGCATTTGGTTTGTTTCCAATTCTTTGCAACTGTAAACAGGGCTGCATGAACATGCGCGTACATATGTCCTTTTGAATTAATGTCTTCATGTCCTCTGGGTAGATTCCTAGTAGTGGGATTGCTGGGTCGAATGGTAAGTCCACTTTCAATTGTTTGAGGGTCCTCCACACACTCTTCCATAGTGACTGGACCAGTTTGCACTCCCACCAGCAGTGTAAGAGAGTTCCTTTTTTCTCCACATCCGTGTCAACATTTGTTGTTGTCTGCTTTATTAATGTGGGCCATTCTTACTGGTGTAAGATGGTATCTCAGTGTGATTTTAATTTGCATTTCCCTGATTATTAGTGAAGTGGAGCATTTTTCATATGTCTATTAGCCATCTGTATCTCCTCTTTGGTGAAGTGTCTTTTTAGTTCTTCTCCCCATTTTTTGATTGGGTTTTTTGCTTTGTTTTTGTTGAGCTGTAGGAGCTCTTTGTGGATCTTTGTTATCAGACCCTTGTC
>PVHY01013846.1:0-40157 GCA_004024945.1 Uropsilus gracilis
TTTTTTTTTTTTTTTTTTTTTTTTTTTTTTTGAGACTAGGTCTTGCTATTTTTGCCTGTGGAACTGCAGGCTCCCATTGCCCATGGTACCACAGACTCAAAGCAATCCCCAGCCTCACCTTCCCAGGTAGCTGGGATTACAGGTGCCCGCCACCATGCCCAGTATTTTTTGGAACTAGGTCTCGCTATGTTGTCACAAGCGGGACTTGAACTGTGATTCCTAGCCCCAGCCGCTTCATAGGCTGAAGCTTACAGGCACGAGTCACTGTGCCCAGCTTGAATTTTCTTTATTAGCAAAATTAGTGTCACCCTGCCTTTCAAAACATTTTGGGGGTCAGGCATTAAATAAGATTACCTCTAAAATGCCTAGCACATGATTGTGTTGTATGTAAATTTAGAAAGAATGTGTTATTTACCCCATCTATCTTGTCAAATTAAAACATCATTTTATAAATGTCTTAACATGTTTATATAAAATATGCTTTTTGACCAAGTTCTGAGAAAATAAATTTAGAGGTAGAAAAACATGTTTCTATCTAAAAATTGGGATGTTGTTTGCATTTAAAAGATAAAATCATCAATTATGATCTATACCAAGTTTTAGCATAAAAACCTGCAGCAAAGCATTAACCCTTTGCATTTCACTACTTGTAGGAAGATGCATTTTCTGCAACCATAAACTTTAGGTGGATTAGAGAAAGAAACTCTTGCTTATGGAGGTCACTAGGGAATCAGACGCTGCTGAGGCAGAAAGAGATTGACCACTCCTCTCTCATTAGCTTACTCATACTAGGCCAAATGTATGTATGATCAATAATTTATCCTTATACTACCTGCTCATAAGATTACATTTAACCTTAAGTTAATACTTTGAATAAAACATTAAGGAGAAATACTTGCTCCTTCCTGTACAGAACAGTAGGTCCTAAACCAGGACTTCAGGATGAAGACAATTTCATTTACAACTCTGCTAAATTAAAATGTCCCATTTTCACCCACAATCCCTTAAAGACCTGCTTTTCCTTTTTTCAAACCAGAAACTCTTAGTGCCTAGCTGTACCCTGATTTCCTGTCTTATAGCAAAGCCTAAAATATAGTGTTACTACTATTCATATCTGTAGCTGCTAGTCCAAATAAAACATAACTGCTTCTGTTCTCCTTTCTGTTAAATACCTGCTCAAATTGTGGTTGGAAATTCTCTCCAGTAGACCCCATTCAACCTTTTGTCAGGAACTTGACTCCTATATGCTTTCACTAGTCACTTACTTAGTTGTCTACCAGACTACTTCGTGGCAGGTTATTTTCACTGCTACTATTTTGTTTGAACTATCAAAGGCAGGATTCATCAAAGCGGGTAGTAGAGCATAAGAGTCAGGGAGACAGGATTCAAGTATTACTTCACTACCATGGGCACATCATTTAACCTCTCTAAGTTTTAGTTTCCTTATCTGTTAAGTGGAGACAATTGCATTTACCTTCGGGTTGGCTATGAATATTCATTAAGATTATGAATATAAAAAAAATTTTTTTTTGAGACTAGCTCTCACTATTTTTGCTTGCAGAACCGCAGGCTTATGTTGCCCGGGATACCACAGACTCAAGCAATCCCCAGCCTCAGCTTCCCAGGTAGTTGGGGTTACAGGCGTGTGCCACCACGCCCAGTTATTTATTTTTTTTTTTGGAACTAGGTCTCACTGCGTGCTCCAGGCAGGACGTGAACTGAAATCCCTGGTTCTGGCTGCAGCTTCCTAGGCTGCCGCTTACAAGCATGAGCCACTGTGCCCGGCCTTGAATGTAAAATGACAGATTGCCCAAAACATTTTAAAACATCTTGTAAATATGACCTATTTAAGGATCAAAGAGCATAGATAAAGGAAAAGGGAAACTGCTAAAAGGCAATTCTTATAATTTAGCTTGTGGTATACTTTATTCACCCTCAGATATCAATGAACCAATAAAAATTTTTCAGAGGTGTTACAAAGGAAGAAAGGGTACTGTCAACCAAATTTGTTTAGTGATTTCTATGGCCAGGGAATGGAACAATGACTGAGTCACAACCTCCACCTTCAAGACTTGTAGGGTTTAGTTTCTTTTATTAAAAATTCAGTAATTAGCCAGGTATGGTGACATACACCTGTAGTCCAAGCACTGGGAGACAAGAGGCCTGGGATCACTTGCGTTCACAAGTTTGAAACTACCCTTGGCAATACATCGAGACCTGGTCTTGAAAAAGCAGCCAGGAGTAGTGGTGTACACCTGTAATACCAGCTACCTGTGAAGCTGAGGCGGGGGTCGCTTGAGTCCATGGGATTGGGACTACCCCAGGTAACAACCAAGTCTCAAAAAAAAAAAAAATTCAATAATTACTGTTCATTTTCTAGGGATGTGGTAAAAATAGGTGAAGTTCTGAAATAATGTGCATCTTTATAGAGTCAGAAGGAACCATTCTTCATATCTCAACATAAAAGCCATATATGACCAACCCACCACAAACATCATCCTTAATGGGGAAAAAGTGAAATCATTTCAATTAAGATCTAGAACCAGGCAAGGATGTCCACTCTCACCACTACTTTTCAACATAGTACTGGAAGTATTAGCTAGGGCAATAAAGCAAGAGAAAGACATAAAAGGAATACAAATAGGAAAAGAATTGAAGCTATCATTATATACAGATGATATGATTCTCTATGTTGAGAATCAAAAAAAACCCACAGAAAAACTACTTGCAACAATAAACCAGTTCAGTAAAGTAGCTGAGCTGGTTACAAAATCAACACACAAAAATCAGTAGCCTCTTATATGCAAAGAATCAGACAAAAGAAGAAGAAATTAAATCACCCCACTCACCACTGCACCAGTCAAAATTAAATACCTGGGGATAAACCTAACAAAAGTGAAAGATCTATACAAAGAAAATGGTAAAACACTGTTGAAAGAAATAGAAGACTTAAAGAAATGGGAAAACATTCCCTGCTCATGGATAGGAAGAAGTAACATTATCAAAATGGCAATCTTGCCAAAAGCAGTCTACAGATTCAATGTGAGATCACCTAATAAAAATCTCAATGACAGTCTTTAAAGAGACAGCAAAAATTCTAAAATTTATATGGAATAAAAAAAGACCTAGAATATCCAAAGCACTTCTGACCAAAAAAAGAGAATGGAGATATTTCACTCCAAACTTCAAGTTATATTACAAAGCCGTAATAATTAAAACAACATGGTCTTGGGGAAAAAAAACAGACACATAGACCAATGGAACAGTATTGAATGCCCAGAAATAAAGCCACACCTGTATGGTCAACTAATTTTTCACAAAGGGGTGAAAACCATACAATGGAACAATAATAGTCTCTTCAATAAATGGCGTTGGGAAAACTGGACCGCTACATGAAAAAAAAAAAAAAGAAAAAGAAACTAGACCACTCTTTCACAGCATGTGCAAAAATCCACTCAAAATGGATTATAAAGAGTTGAATGCAAGACCAGAAGTCATGAAACTCTGAGATGAAAACAGGGTAAGCTCCTTGACATTGTTCTTGGCAATGGTTTTTTATTTGACACCAAAGCAAAGGCAACAACACCAAAAATAAACAGTAGAGCTCCATCAAAGTAAAAATTTTTTCTGCATAGCCGAGGAAATTATCAACAAAAATGAAAAGGCAGCTTACTGAATGGGAGAAAATACATATTTGATAAAGGGTTAATATCCCAAAAAATATAGAATTCATACAACTCAGAAAAATCCCAGTAAGATGGGCAGATCTGAATAATTTTCCAAAGATGACATACAGTCAACAGGTACAAGAAAAGTCCTCAATATCAATAAACATCAAAGAAGTGCAAATCAAAACCATAATGAGGTATTTCTTCATACTGATTAGAATGACTATTAGCAAAAAGACAGTATGTTAACGAGTTGTTGAGAAAACAAAACCCTTATACATTATTGGTGATAATGTAAACTGGTGCAGCTGCTATGGAAAAAAGTATGGAGGAAAACAGAAATATGAGATTCAGTAATTCCTCTTCGTATTTATCTGAAAGATAAATCACTATCTTAAAAAATTGCCTGTAGTCACTGCAGTGCGATTCACAATAGCCAAGGTACTGGAAACAATTAGGATGAATGGCTAAAGAAAACATGCAAAACATTCAACCATCAAAAAGGAGGAACATTCTGTCATTTGCAACAAAGTGGGTATCCCTGAATTCATCAGATCATATATCTCACAAGCAAAATAGGATGGAGGACAAGGGAATGGTGATGGATTGCTGGTGCTATAGTGGTGGAAAACCTGCATATGATGACTACCCCTGAGAGGAGAAATCAAATATTGTCCAAAAATTAACCATGATATAAGGGAAAAAAGACTTTAAAAAAAAAAAAAAGGCTGAAGGAAGGGGGTGGGGGGAAGAGTGTGAGAGGGTAGGGGAAACAAAAGAGAAACAAAACAACCAAAATACAGACAACAGATTGGTGATTGCCACAGGTGATGAAGTGGGGGGAGGTGGGGTTGGAGTGGTTGATAGTGCTCAAAATTTCCAGTTGTAAGTCACAGGAATGTACTTTACAGCAATAATCACCACAGGAAACAATACTGTATATTTGAAAGTTTTAAGGAAGAGCTTAAAAAGTTACCACAAGAAAATTGTAACTATGATAATGTAAGTTAATGAAAAACTGATATTATATACATGTATGAAATCTTATGCTGTACATCTAAAACTAATACCATATTATATGTAAATTATATCTCAATTTTTAAGTGTATAGAAGAAAAACATCAATCACTGATAGAGCTGGATGGTGAGATTACAATAAATTTATTTTGTTGAAATGTCTCTTGAATGAACATTAAAAAAATGGCTATCTCAAAATATTTAAAACAATATACTTGCAACCCATAGTGAATTAGTTTTCAAGTTAACACATCATACAAAAAATGTAGTTAAGCTACCATAAATGGTAAAATGATTTTAAGATATAAAATAACTGAAATAGGAAAACTTTCAATACTAATTTATCTTGTTGTATATAAATTATTATGTACCTCTTCCTATAAGGACTACAGGTCAATAAGTAACCTGGACTTATTAATAACTCACATATCTCATTCTGATATATCACTAAATCATACCTTGAGCACAGCTATAAGCTTGAGAAGGGTCAACTGTCATATCCATTGAAAACGAGTTGTGTGATTCTTGAGACTGTTTTTCCATCACCTCTACTATATCACCAAATGAAGATGATGATGAAGACAGTCCCAGTCTAACATATCTTCCTTTTTTACCACAGAGTGAACAATCTACTGGTGTAGCACTAGGTCCCCGGGGCAGCTGAACTTCATCTCTGTTGTAGTTTCTAACAGCTCCACTGTGATGTATAGAGCGTTCTCGTTGCCATATATAATGGGTTGGAGCAATGGCCATAACCTATGGTGGAAAGTGTTCTTTTATAACTTAGTAAAGTTAAGTATAAAAATTACAACTCAAGAACCACTATCTCAAAAACAATCTAAAAGTCTAAAGCTATTTAAAAAAAAATGTTCAACTGTTCTTTTATAACTTAGTAAAGTATAAAAATTACAACTCAAGAACTGCTATCTCAAAAACAATCTAAAAATCTAAACTGCTATTAAAAAAAAAGTATGTTCAGGATAAGGCAGAATTACCTATAGAGTGACCTGTTGCTTGAGACAGTAGTTGATGTGGTGTTTAAATTATTTCTAAAAGGACACAGAACTGAAGCAACCTTCCAGCTTTTACTATCCTGAATATTCTAAGTTTGTAAAAGATAATAGAATTATTACAATTAGCACCAAACAATATTTCTTAACTTTGGAATAAACTGGGTTAAAAATATCTGTAATCGAGGTTTCCAATTACATATAATGTAGGTTAACCTTAAAATCTTTGCAGTTATAAGGAATATGATGAATATACGTCAATCACTTAGTCTCCCTGTTTGTTTCCTCATTTGTTATATGGAAAGAATAGTGTCTATTTTAGAGAGCTGCTGCAAAGATTAGATGAGAAATTATAAGGCACTTAAGATCCCTTTTGTAACTTTTTTGGCTCCTTTGCTGGTTCTTCCTAAAATTCATCATTTAGCCTTGTTTTTCTTAATATATTTTTTTTACTTTGTAATCTCAAGAGGTAGTATAGGTGTAAACAACAGTGACTCTGGAGACAGACTGCTTGATTTGAATACTGATGTTCTGCTTTACTGTGTGATCCTGGAGAAATCACTTAGCCTTTTTACCTCAGCTTTCTCAGTTGGGATTACCTAAGTAGCTGTAAGAAATGTGAGTTAATACACATGCAGAATTTTGAACAGTGAGTGCATGGCAAGTACTTTCATTTTGGATCTTTTCTCTACCCAGTTTCAAACATCACTTTTATGTGTGATGATGCATACCCGATGCCCTATCAGTTATATAATTAGCACCTTAATTCATATCTAATACCAAATTCCTTATCTTCCAAAAAAGCCATTTGCTTCTTCAGTCTTCTTTATTCCATGATGAAATTCATTACTCATTCTATTATATAGATTTGAGACTAACTCTAAACACTCATATGTTCTATGTTCAACTGGTCACTATGTAATGACAGTGATAATCTTCATCACTACAATTTTTGTTACCTTGCTTCTTGATATATAGAAAGTTTTAGCAGTTTTGAGCACCTTCCCTATATTAGGTCTTTTGTGTACTGTGATTGAATTATTTCATTCAAAACAATGATTTCTCAACTCCTAATTTGGAACCAAGTAGTAGCTGACAGAGAAATCAACTATGACATAGTGCTATCTAGGTCACAAAATGGGAATACAGAAAAGTTGCTTGATAAAATTGGTACACTACAAGATGGACAAGTTGGCTGGACTTAGAGGCTAACTTCTTGTCAGATTAGCATCCTCCATAACCTATGAATCTAGAAATTAAGAAATTAATTTCCATCTAGAAATTAAGCTATTCATTAACCTAAAATTATTCCTCTATCAGAGGAGCAATATCCAAAAGGTTAACTGTAAAGAAATAAGATCAGAATAAGGAATCTACTTTTTTTCTGGAGAAGCCTGATGTAGTTTTTAGTTTAATCATAACTCACGTTTTCCTAAAGCATTTGAGGCAGATGACAGAAGCAAATTTTTAAACATTTCATTAAACTAGGATCCAAAAAAGGAAAGTTTGCTTGGGAGTATGAGAGGGATTGATATGCCACTATTCAAGAGTAATAGTGTTGATGCAGTTAAAGATAAAACCTGGCTCTAAGCTTCTTTGCAATAAAGGTTAAAGAAAAATGACAAATTACTAAGTGTTTTCTGAAATGAGAGGATTCTGTCTTTTAACAATGTATAATGGAAAGAGTGCTGAATTTAAGTACTGGCTGGCCCCACCACGTATTAACTAAATGACCATAAACAAGTCACCTTTCTAAATCAGTCTCTTCAACTGATAGAGAAAATGATTTAGTAAAATGGAGAGAATACTTACACAATTTTTTTTAATTTTTTTTTTTTTGAGACTAGGTCTTGCCCATGGAACTGCAGGCTCTCGTTGCCCGGGGTACCACAGACTCAAGCAATCCCCAGCCTCAGCTTCCCAGGTAGCTGGGATGACAGGCGCGCGCCACCACGTCCAGCTATTTTTTTGGAACTAGGTCTAGCTACAGGCCCCAGGCGGAACTCGAACCGTGATCCCTAGCCCCAGCTGCTTCATAAACTGAAGCTTACAGGCACGAGCCACCGTGCCCAGCTTACTTACACAATTTTATATTAAAAAAGCAGATGTAAAGGCATTTTAAAAACTAACCAGTAAAATATAGAAGCTACGAAAACAGAATACCGGCAAGTCTACTCTACCACTTAAGTCATGTGTGATCTTGAGTAAATCTCAACCTCCGTGGGTCTCAGTTTCATCAACTATATAATGAGAATGTCACAACTCTTACAAGGTACTTTTGTGATGATAAAAAATTTATATGAGAATATTTTTGAATTTATAGAATAATACAAATGCAGAGTATTACTACTTTAAGTTAGTTGATAGCTGTTATGTTTGGTTTATTTTAGAACATAAAACCAAAGAAATGGGTTGGAACTATGCCAACACTTGGCTCTTAATCATAAGTGTATAGAATTATTAAACTAACTTTCCAACTTTGTGCCTTACTCACATGTCAGTGATTAAGTTCTTAGGAGAACAGGATTAAATCTACTAGATAGTTACCTTTTATATACACAGATTAAAATGGTTGGAACAGCCAAAAAATGTTTATCTGTCACTAGAGTAAGGGGCAGTGTCTTAAGTTAAAAACTTTTATAATTTTTTGTTTTTCCATTTCAAGGATAAGAAGCTGTGAAAAGGTGGACGCTTTAAGTTCCATTTATTCTGTTAGTCAGCAATACTTACTGAGTACCTACTAGAAGCCAGGTATTCTTTTAGGCTCTAGAGATATAATAGAACAAAATAAAGACTTTGTCCTCTTGGAATTTATATTCTAAGTAAGGGAAAATAGAGATTAGAAAATAAGGGAAACAGAGTATGCTTTATGGTTATATGGTGGGTAAGTGCTAGAACATAAACCAGGAGAAGGAATATACAGCAGCAGTGGGACATACTATTTTGTTGTGTTAGCATTCATCCACATGGCAAGCAGGTAGCAGTACTTCATTCCTTTAATTGACAAATAATATATCATTCTATGTAAATACTATATTTTAAGCATTCAGTAGCTGATGGATTGTTTCCACTTTTTGACTATTATAACAATGTTGTCATAAACATTCTTGCACAAGTTTTTATTTCTTTTGGGGCATTTACTTAGGAGTGGATTGCATTTACTTAGGAGTGGATTGGATGGTCATATGTAAACATGTTTTTAAAAGAACTGCTTCCAGTTCACATTCCCATCAGAAGTATGTGAAGGTTCTAATTTTATCCTTGCCAACAAACTGTTTCATACCATAAAAGGGGTGTGACAGTGTAGTGTGATAGAAGATAAAGGGATCACTCATTTAAATAAGGTGATCTTTATGAAGTGTAAAACTGAACGTTTATCCCAACATCTTTTTACAAATGTTGGTAAGTTTTAAAATTTAAAATAGTGGTATTAAGACCTATTAATTCTTGGTGGTTAAAATATGGGATTCCTTTTTATGCTTCTTCATTCTAAAGAAGCATAATTTTGCGTTAAACCTTATTTAAAGAAACGCAAGAATGCAATGTTTGATACTTAATAACTATTAAATAAATGTTTACTTAATGAATGAATAAATTCTAGAGAATAAACTACCATGCCTAGCAAGAGTTTAGGCAGTAAGAACTTATAACTTTTCACTTCAAAATTCAGAGTTGAAGGAACTGTTAGTGTTACCTAGTTTAATTACTTACTGGAAGTATGAATGCCCTCTAAGACAAATAGCTTATTTAGAAAACTATCTGTGATAGGTATCACTGTCTCAGGAAGTCTATCACATCAGATAATTGTTAGAGTAACAATCTTCATATTGAGCTATCAATGAATCTTTTAATTTTCCATTCACAGATCTTAGCTCTCTGCTTTATTGTCATGAAAGACAAATCAAATCCCTATCTTGCCCTTCTATGAATCTTTAAAAATTTGAAAACAGCTAGTATGTTTCTGGAATCTTCTCTTATTCATAGAAAATAACTCTAACCGTTTTTACTCCTCATGTGACATTTTCCCTTTAGGTTCTTGCTCTATTTTAGTTGTCTTCTGGACATATAACTGTTGGTTATTGTTCTTCTTAAAGTGTAGTGAGGAGAACCAAATGTAATTTTTTAGGTGTAATCTGATGAACACCTCATTATTTCCAGATACTATACAACTGTTATTACAGCTAAGATTAAACTTTTCTGTAAATCTTATTATACAACTAAGTTTAAAACTGTGTAAATTTTTTTAGTCTTTTACACATATGCCATGAAGTCACATCATTCTCTGGCTCTTAGTAATCTGGTGTCAGCAATATAGTTAATTACAGATCCAATGGTGTAAATTAACGTAGCAATTGAAAAATGCCTGTTGTTATATCTAAGAAGTAGGTGGCAGTTTGTCATGAGGTTTATCTGCAATAAGCATTTTGTATGCAAGTCTTTTTGCTTCTGGTGTTCCTTCTTTGCTCTTAGTTGAGTGTCCCAAGGGGTATGATGCATCTCCTTTGCAAAAATAAAGTGTTCAAAGAAGGCTCACTATTGCATTCAAGAGTAGCAACAGGTATGCAAGTTATCCACTCCTGACTTGGTGAAGCAGTGAAAAAAAAAAAAAGTTCAATACAGAACTATAGGACTCTTCTTGCCCTAGGAATTGGAACGAGTCCAGTTTAAATCCTTTATTAAGGACCCATTAATTTTGGGGTGAATTTCCCATCTTTTCTATAAAATTTAATCTTGTAAATGCTTAGCTGGCTATATAGTTGTCTAAGTTACTTCTGAATCTTCACACTTCTCCAACATTCAAAAAATCTCCTAGTTTAATCCACAAATATGCACATTTGTTATATTCTCACACCTCTTTAACAAAAACATGACATGTTAAGTCTTTCCTCAGGTTTGACATTAGTCTACTAATTGTACCTACTGTTTTTTTTATTAAATTAAGCATGATATAACCCTCATTTACCAAAATATTTTTAAGCTAGTACTGGCTTACAGTGGATCACTGTTTTCAATTTTATTTTTCACTTAGGATCTTTCCTTAGTTTGAAATATTAATTTTCTTTCTTAAAAAATCAGAATAGTAAATTACTGATATTTTCATTTTTAGGGTCTTTCTTCTTTATCTTAATAGAATTTGGCACAAAGGAACCATTTTCTGTATTTTTGTATAAAAAGTTATGATTTGTAATTTAAAGTTTAAGTTATACAGTTCACACTTCAACTTTAGGAATTTGAATTAGTATATGCACAATACCCTTCCCCAATATATTGGTGACCTTTAAGACAAGAGGAACACACTGAAATAAAGATACTTGCTACAGAAGTGGGCTGCTCTGAAAAACAGCAATGACAATTTTTAATTACTGTGGTATAAAATTAAAACATCATTGCAATACACAAGTTGGATTCGTGGTAACATCAAGGCTAATAGGCTTCCCTTACATATATGAAAAAAATGAAACTTTAGAAATCAATGAAAAAAAAGATAAGGAAAATTACACAAACAGAAGACATAGTTTACACATATAAAGTATTAAAAAATCTTACCTCCTCACAGCAGCGCCTGCTTACAATAGCCCTATAGTCAATTCTATCCCAGAGCTGATCCCTTAGCTTTAAGAAATTAGGGAATAAATTTCTCCAGTTTTTCCCTAAAGCCCATGGAAAAATTTCATACTTGGATTCTTCTTCATCTTCTTCAACTGTATTGGCCAGATACCTAACAAAGAAGACCAACAACTCAAGAAGAAATGGGTAAAGGACAGGAACAGAGAGAGTTGATCAAAAAAATACAAACCACTTTTAAACACATAAACGATGTTCAATCACACCCATAAGTAAAGAAATGAAAATTAAAAATAGATCTAAGTAAATTTTACTCTGCTGAATTCTGGATATTTTTGTATTTTTATAGATCTAGAACTTTGTTCTCTGATGCAGTTAAATTACTTGGCAACAATCTGATCCTTTCAGGTCTTGTTTTATAATTTGCTAGAGCAAAGTTCACTGTAAGCCTAATTACTCCTTACTACTGAGGCAAAACTATCCTGAGTACTCTATCCAATATCCTGTGAATTATGAACTTTTCAGTCTGGTTTGTGGAAGCAGGAACTATTTTCAGCTGTGGGGGATATTAGAGATGGATTCTTCTAAGCCTTTCTAAGTCTTCGCTCACATTCTGGTAGTTCCCCACATTCAAGTAGTTCCCTTATAAACATTTGGAAACCAGTATCTTGCTGAATATTTGAGGAGGATCAGGCAACCTTATAATAAGCCTCATTGTTAAACATTCAATTATATAATGAGTAAAAACATGTCACCTGTGAAATTATGTACTTACTTTATTATCCCTGATAATTCCTAACAGATAGTAAGTAAAGACAGAGGTTAGCCACTTTCATGCTCGCTAAGTGAGCATGGAAACATGGAAAGTTTAAAAACATATAATGTACTATGAAACCATGCTATCAGATCACATTATGATTCCACTCTAACAATTTTCTGGCTCAATGCGATTAAATATTTATGTCTGTGTCATGTACATGTAAGTTGTCATCTAATTTGAAATAGACTTGGAATAGAAACTATCTTTTGCATAGTATGTTGCCTTAAAGAATTATGTTTCTATATGTTAGTCACTAAAGGATGAGGAAAAAAACTAGAACACACATTCCTTTCCCTTCAGGTAGCTATAGTCAAGTAAAAGAGAAAACGAAATTTGAAAAATTAAATTATGAAAGAATATGAAAAAATAGTAATAGCAGAAAATGACTTGAATTAGTCCTGTGAATGAGAAAATATTTAATGAGAAGAACTACAAAGTCAGCCTACCCAAAAATTAAGCTTAGCTATAAAATGGAAATTATAATTTACATCGTTTTAAATATGGAGTTTATAACATGCAATGCAACCTTACAGATTTCTACATAATATATGCTGATACAATATAATAACTTCATCAAAAATGTCAAATCCTATTTCAGGTACCAGTAAGATTTAAACTAAAGCTTTTTTTGTTTTTAATTTTCAGGTGAGGAAAAAAATACAATAGATACTGTATCAACATCTATCCATAAGATATAAGTAAACAGCAACATAACTGACCAATGGTTTACTTTGACCATTTACAAGTCACCCCTGAATCTGTGTCCACGTTCTGCAGCTAAATAACTTTTGCAATATTGGAAACAAGATCTTCCTAAGACCCAATTTCCCAATTGGGAAAACAGGGGTAACAAAATATGTATCTCACAGGGGAAATTAAATGAGCTTATAAAAAATATTTCCTGTGGTATCTTGCACATAATGCCCACAATATTTTAGTCCACCAATTTAGCACATTCTCAAACTTTACACTGCATTAATTTTTGCCCTATGTATTGGAGATGTGTCTCCTAAATACAAGCAGAGATCAGTCTCCTCAGTTCATTTATTTAATCACTCCTTCATTCAGAATTAAACAGACTTAAGTAAAAGTATTAAGTGACAGGAGCTATAGAGGTATGCAACTTTTTTTATACTTAGTTTCCTAAGTGGGAACTGCAGCATTGTATCCAAGTACTGGGTAGAAAAGTTTGAGATTGAGAAAGATAAATTCAATTCTGGCAGAATTTTGACCTATATATTTTAAAACTATGTCATTAAAACCATTTAACACATCATACGCCTTATATGAACTAACAAAGCCAAATGAAGAAATGGAAAACAAACTATATTCCTTGGTCAAAGTTCAATCTACTAAATAAAAGTCAGTAGATATTACATGTACCAAATTTGAATAATTCCTACATGACAAACATAAATCCACAATGAGTTTGTCAAGAGCATTTTCTGCACCTGTTCAATGCAAAAGGGCAATGATTATAATGAATTTTACTATATATTAACTTCAAAGAGAAACTTCAAAGAGAATATTCTTACTTTCAAAAAAAAAAATCCCCTCTAGAAGAGGGGCATTTGAAATAATTTAGATGAAGCACTCTGAAAAATGTAAACGGTAATATGCAAAGTCAAGTGAATAATACATTTTAGGCATACAGAATAAGATCAATATAACTTTTATACAGGAAAGCCTATAAAGAAACATACAATAGATTTTAAACTGTTTTAAATAAGGTATCATATATTTTAAATAACTACCACAAAAATCACTTAGAAGACAGTATACTTACAGAGCAATAAAGAAATTTATCCTGGTATGTTCATTTAAAGTAAATTTAGCCCTCTTGAAATAAACAAAGGTCATAGCCAAAAGATACTACAGGGAAAAAAGTTAAAAGTAGGTATTAATGTTTAGCTTTATAAGTGAAACTGCTCTAATATAGTCACTTTTAAGATGAATATGCTAAAAACAGCAAAGCATTATTTATTCTTATAGAATTATCTGAGTCCTTATTTTTCACTTCTATATGAATAGCAAGAAATAGTATTGACCATTTATGTTAATTTAATTTTAACTAAAATAAATCATTTACTGCCAATATTTTTAGAATTTAAAATCCATTTAAATTTCAAACTATAGAGAAGTTGAAAAAAAATAATACAAATAAACATATATACTTCACTAGATTAAATGCTTGTTAATATGTTGCCATGTTGGCTTGATGTATGATGTACATGTATATACAATTCCCCTGTGAATTAGTTGTAAATATTCATACTCACTTTTTTAAGTACTCTTATTTTATATTTTTTAGAGACTAGGTATCACTATGTTGCCCAGGGCTGTCTCGAACCCTCGGACTCAAGTGATTCCTAGCCTCAGTCTCCCAGTAGCTTGGATTATAGGCATGTGCTACTGCACCCTTTTAAAGTACTCTTTTAAAAATGACTTCTAATATAAAATTAGAATGATGCAGTTCTATTTTCATTTTGAAAAGTGTTTAAAATATATTGTAAGAAAGCTACAAATCTAGCCTGATATTAGAATTCTATGCCACATTCTGACTGTTCAGACTAAAAATAAGTCTTAATATCCATATATTAGATTACTTCTCATAAAATGTTTATTCAGCCGATTTTCACAGAATTGGTCACAAGTTTTCAAGGTAATTTTCAGGAAAGCAATCTTAAAAATAGCCTTAAGATTCTGTCATACTTAGTTACTTTAAAATCACTGCTGTCCAATGTCACTGTAATACATCTAAAACTATAAACTTTCCAATTCTATATGTACTCAATATTGTTAGGGTATAATTGTTAAAAATGTTAGTAACACTGCATGTTTTAAAGGCCTCATATTTTAGAGAAAAATCTTGAAATATATGTGGATATATTGTTAGGATGTTTTAGATTTGCTTCAAAATAATCCAGTTTTGAAAAGTAGGATTAGAAGAAATAAGCCATGAGTTGATGACTGTGGTAGCTGGACAACAGACATGAAACACCTGGTCTTTAATCTATTTTTTCCTAAGCTGTATATGTTTGAAAATTTCCAACATTAAGCTTGCAAAATTAAAATGCTTTCCAATTTTATTTTTGTCATCTTAATTTAGCTTGAAATGAAAATTTTAACACCAATATTAAATCAATGAGTATTTACTCATAAGCTAGTATTCCATTCACTCACTCTTCCATTGGTTGGCATGTTATTTTAAGTGTGATGTGAAGTCTTGTTTAATTTTCAGATCAGACTTTCTGGTCTAAGACAGTATTTAAGAAGCTGAATTCATAACTGGCTAAATAAAAGGAGTATAGAAACATCACAGTTCTAGTTACCTATCTTATCATGATGTTCTTTTATGATACCTAAATAAAATGATAAATGATGCTTATAAGACTATTAGGATTTTTTATCTAAATTATCTACAAAAATATTAAAATGTATATGACTAGTGGAATGAACCTCAAAATAATATTTTTCTAAAATTTGGTAAAAGGTAATATCAAAACATAAAGTCTAATCAAAACATAGTCTATTCTGATTATTGATTTCAAACAGATAAAAAGTCATTTAAATTAAATTGGTAATATTCTACAACTCCTCAAGTAGAGAATTAATCTAGTTTATGCTAATTTTAAAAACGAAAGAGTAAGGATTCTGCTTTGGAAGAGCAATGAGGTCTCCTTTTCTATCTTAACAGAAAAGTTCTTATAAAGTCTGATGAAAGTTCTGATGGTATAGTAACATAAGAATCCTGGTTAGTGATTATATAGTTACTAAATTTACCTTGTCTGCAATTTTACAGCAGCAGTCCATCCATAAGAAATCTTGAATTAAATCATCATCTACAACAAAAGAGACCTATGACTTGTATTTAAAAAACAGAACACTTTCTTTTGAAGAATAAATTTCTGTATGAGACTATAATGATGCTTAGAAGTCAAATCAGAATGGCTGAGCCAGGGTTCTTAGAGATATTTACCACTAGCAAGTACTATTCAAGGAGCTACTGCTTTATTTTTCAGTTTCCCTTCTGATTTTACTTTAAGATATAGCTCAGGTTGGAGCAGGAATTTACTTTATTATATATCCCGACAATTCTTTGAGAAAAATATTTTGGATGACTCTAGTTTACCTCCTTTCCAAAAATCAGTATTTTACAAGAAGAAATGGAATCTAATAAATAACTCAGTCTTTAAGAAATGACTGAGTCATTTAAGTATTTTCTAAGTATGTTTATTTTTGACTACTTGCATTTTTTAGGTTACAGAGTAACTTTAATTTTGGATTTTTCTTTTATCATTAAACTTATCTATAAAAAGTATCCAAATTTATCTAATATCCAATACACACAGAAATGTCATTATAAAGAACATTCATACTTTACTAGTATCTATAATTAGGATTCAATTTGAAAACTAGAGCCTTATGACAAAAAGATCTAAGTATTGGTAAAGTGGTAACAAAAAGCAGCTGAAAAGCACTTAATTCAATTTTAAAAGATGAAAATATAGAACCCCAAAAGATATGGGTAGTTGTCAGAATATAATCTTTGAAGATTTTTTTTTCCATTTATTCCCTCATTTAAAACTAATAAGGGCATAACTTCTTTATATTAACTTTCATATCCTAGAAATGTCATCAATATAGAAAGTTCAAAAATAAACACTAATTTTCTGAGAACCATGTCTTTCCTTGTTAATTCCACTTGTATTTCTTAAATTACTTAAAATGATAAAGCAGGTCTTTTCTCCTAAGTCTCACTATCAGTTATAATTAATTATGGGTAGTAATTTTACTCTAGCCTTAATAAAGTTTATTCTAGATTCTGATTTACATTTTCCTCTTATCCCACCTTCTTGTTTTGATTTTCTTTGAAATCTCTAACAGCTTACCCCCAACTTTCTATTTTTTAAGATTAAAATCCTTTTAGTAAACACTCTTTTCATCACCTTTCTTCTTTCATACATCTGCTTTCCTGTATAAACAAGGATGCCTGTTACCTGAATCAATCAGAACTAATTCTCGTAATTACCAGGACCTATCTTATCCTTTATTCTAATCTATCTTACTACCCACCCTACTTCAAAAAAGAAAAAAAAAATCTCTTCAAGACAAGTCCTTTAAAGAAATTTCTTTTTAGCTATTTTTTAAGAAATTTATCAGCAAAGTGTCATTTTCTCATGATCTAAACAAATTCAAACTCAATTTCATTATGAATGAGAAAGTATAGTTAATTTTTAACAATGTTCACCCATTGTAAAAATGAAACTTTTCTGGGTTGACTGACCTTCCCAATTTATTTTTTTTTTTAATATTTTAAAAGAACAGGCCTATTACGAAAAGGAGAAAGAAAAAGAGAAGCACCTGCATAGTCATAGGTAGGCAGAAGAGCGGCTCAATGTTAGCAGTTAAAGGGCTAGGAAACCCTTCTGTTCTAGTCAAACTGTAAGCCTCAGGTGACTTACCTGGAATTTTATGAAGTATTTTCTATTTTCCTTTGACACAAAATTGCCTACAATTTACATTTGATAATTGGATAAATGAATTTAAGCAGTCTAGAGGCCAGATGAGTCTGAATTTTTAATCCAAGAGTAATGAAAACAAAACCCACCTAACAAAAAAGACTAAGTGAAACAAATCAAATTTGATTTGAGATGGGAAAGCTGACAGAGAAAATAAGAGCACCCTCTTTGATAATTATGAGAAATGGAAAGCAGATCTTAACATCCTCAAATTTAAAAGAACTTTACAATTACCACTATTACAATATTTTAAACCTACCAAACAACTTAAAGAAAGCAGTCATTTCCTGACGCTGTATAACTAGACAGGGTCCTTTGGGGCGCTTAGACTTGTTATGTGCATTTTTTTCAGATGCTGGCCCACTATCTTTAAAAATAGGACGCTTCAGATTAATGGGTTTTTTTGGCTGATGTGATCTATTTGACCCTGATTTTACATGAACAGTGACAGTAGGTGGCGTCTCACAACATAGCTGATTATGCCTCATTTTGGTTTCCCAAGATTCCTGGAAAAATAAAACACACAATTATTTATGACATTCATTTGCATATAAAAACAATGAATTTAGTGATATATGAGATCAGTCATAGTAAATGTTACTGAACTTCCTATTAGAACATGAATTCTTGTGACAGAAACTCACATGAGAAATTGCTTCTGGAATTCAGTGCTAAGAAAAGCTATGCTTTCTTGGATAGCTTTCTCAGTAAGATTCTACATACTATTTTGCTTTAACTCCTAGGGGATTCAAAACCAAATCTGAAAATTAATTATAGAAACTATGCTACGTTTAAAATCTACTTGTAGTTAATTTTTCTTGATAATTTTTTGTGTTGCTTTTATTGACATAATTCTATATAAACTATTTCCAAAACAAAATTATCAAGTATTTTATTTAAAAGCAAAAATGTACTGGTATTTATGAAAAGGTAAAAACAATTCTAGCAAAAAATGTACGGTACATGTGCTTCAAGCAATTCTTAAATTAATCATAATAATTTTTTAAATTGCAAGTACAAGTATGCTATTTGAGAAGTTGATTTTAAGTGTACATGATTGTACAGTGCTATAATCTAATAAAATTTGGAACAAAGTCATCAGTATATAACAATATGCACAGTCATTACCATGTTTGGTAGTGATAATTCTTAATTCCTAGTAATACCTTTGTAGTTATAGAGTAGTAGGAGGTATGAATAGAAAAAGCAAAATAATTTTAGGGTAGTAGGAAATGGAGGTATGACTAGACAAAGCAGAAAACTACTCTAAGACCCTAATGAGAACCTCTGAATTCATAACTCACAGTGACCCAGGCAGTCATGCCTTCCTTGGTGTTCAAGGAATTAGGTACAGTCTCCTTCCTGACCTTCAGAAACTTGCCTGCTAAAGGAAGGAATGGAAAGTAAAACTCGAAATAGTGGGGCAAGATCAGGACTGTTCACTGTAACGTGAGTCACATATGTAATTTTGTGTTTTAAAAACATATTTTAAAAGTAAAAATAAACAAGTGAATTTAATTTTATATGCTAAATTTCCAATAGCTGAAGTAAAATGTAGTCCGATAAAAACAATTTAGTATGTAAGGGAAAAATAATTTATACTCCTTCAGAATTCAATTAAATTAAAATTCAGTTTTCAGGTGTACCAGCCACAAGTGTTCAATAACCATTATATGGCTAATGGCTACATTAAACATTATAGGCCTAGATGATGAAGTATTAGGCAGAAGAAATTATAATTGATTCTTCACTAATTGTTTCTCCTCCAATCTGCATCACATCTTTTCCTCTATTTTTCCCCCTAGAGCCTAGGCCCAACCAGATTGAAGGCAATACTGGAGTTGGGGTGGTGATGCTACAAACTCCATAGAAAAAGGAATTGTGATAAATTGAGTCATAGATTTGTGTAAGAACTTTCTGCTCTTTCCTACCCACCTCATCTAACAGCTGAAGACCTCATCTGCATCTTTTTTTCACAATAAGAACACCCTTATATCTAGATGAAAAAAACTAAATAGTAGGATTTCTCAAATCACGGTGTGAGGACTAGGCTAGGGGGCAGAATATGCCACATTAGAGAATAATTGTAGTTTATCTTCCAGAAAGTAAATTTTATTCAATGATGAGTAACTTAAAATAATACTTGCATTAAAGTAATTTTGAGTATATCATGAAATGCAAATTTTCTGTCAATCAAAAGCTAAATGTCATTCTCATAATGTTGTATTACTCCACTAAACCTTTATGTGTATATTGGGAGATTTCATAGAAAGCTTGAAAATGGAAAGAGAAGGAAATCGCTGAAATTGTCCAAATAGAGGTTAACAGGCAAACTCTAACAAGAAAATTTTCAGCAAGAGCCAAAGGAGTGAAATTAACAATGATACATTCTTGGCTAAACTCTACCTTAATTTAATTTTTACTTTCTTTCTTCATTTGATATACTAAGAGAATGAAATTTTTGATGGCAAGCAAGAGGAGAAGAATGAAAAGCATATTAAAAAATACAGGCCACTTGAGTGAAGGGCAAGTGACAGGAAAGGAGGAAGGAACTAGGGAAAACTACGTTCATTACAGCAAAATCCTTTAATGCATTTTTACAAAGATCCCACCAATATGAAAAATTCCACACCAGAACTCATATTGGAATAGGATATTTAGGATTTTTTGGTAAACAGACAATAAGTCTATAAACATCTGAAATACTTCTTCCTGGAGGTAATATAAAGAGCTAATTGGTGTGGTAATTTACAAAATTACAAAGAGAAGTCTCTTGGCAATTCATCTGCCTGTATGAAAAAAATCTAATATCAATATCCTTTGGAAATTCAGATAATACAGCTTAAGTCTTACTTTCCTTATAATTGCAGCCTCTTATTAACACAATATGTAGTATACATTGTGCTAAATATTTAACAAGCATTACCCTATTTGGTTTTAAAACATTTTTCAGGTGGGTATTGTTTTATTTTTAATTTCTAGATGAGGAGTTTGAGGTTTAAGATGATGAATCCAGGTCTAACAACAAAAGACAAACATTCTTTAACCACTATAGAACTGTTTTAAAAATTAAATCAAGGGTAAGACACTTGATTTATAGTAAGTAGCCCAACACTACTTGTCACCTTGCCAGGAAAACATCTATAAGGTTACAACGTGTAAAAATTTAATACCAGCATTTGCAGTACACGTGTGCATAATAAACTGTGACTTAGTGGTTTAATAAGCTACCACTGTGGGGAAGGACACTGGCTCTATAGCCAAATTAACTTAGAAAGGAATGCTAATCGAAAAACTCTAATTTTTCTCTATCATAAACACAGAACATGATTACTGACAAATAATACAGCAAATCTAGGAAAAGTTTGGTAAAATTGCTGGAGTTTTTATTGGGGCTGTTATCAATTCTTACAATTTCGACATTTTAAAGTTTCTTCCTAATTTAATCAACCATCTAATGTTTATAGAGTAGTTAACCTCAGTCAAGTACTAGGCACTAAAGTGTTTGTAAAATTACAGGCACAGCTGTTTCAATAAATTTAACCAGAATCCAACCCATTAGTGAATAAAGTGATACACTTTGGTGAAGTGGGGAGAATAAATGGAAACTGAACAGAATTAAAGAAGTGACCTGCTAGAAAATGGTATGCAAGGGGTGCGAAATGCCTACTCCCCTTTAAAATGTAGCAATTTCTAGAAG
Organism: Uropsilus gracilis; assembly: GCA_004024945.1. Lineage (NCBI taxonomy): Eukaryota > Metazoa > Chordata > Mammalia > Eulipotyphla > Talpidae > Uropsilus > Uropsilus gracilis. The sequence goes on from PVHY01013846.1 coordinate 21,303, forward strand.
GAAAAAAATGAACAGCAGCTAGAAAGGAGTGAAAGGAGGATATTTTTCCTTACAGACAGGATTCTTAAAGGTGCCTGGAACAGTAGACAGAGCCAGCTGAGTATCTGGTAAAACTGTTGAACTGACTAGGATTAAGACTTGATTCTGCGTCACTACGTGACCACAAGTCATTTAACATGGGGGGTGGAGGGCGTTTCTTCACTTATGATACTCAGATAATAAAAAACCTATATATTTTGAACCAGGTACATAGTAAGTATTCAATAAAAATCCTTATTATTAGGCCTTATGAGTAACATATACTTTGCTGGGTTAATAAAGGAAGGAACTAAACAGGCAACGCCTAGCAAGGCACTGAATGCTCAGCCAAGTCACTAGCAAAAGCACTATGACTTATTTTACAGAAGGGCTGCCCTTTCCCGACAGAGGAGTGGTTATTCGATAGCCAGCCATTTCACTTCACTTCAGCTGGCGGATAGACTATTACGTGCTACCATGTTGATTAGGCATAGGTTAGAGGTATTTAAAAACATGCTCTGTCAGAAGGCAGGATTTGCAAATAGCCAGGCTCTCGGCGTGAACACGCGAGGGCTGGCCGAGCAAGTCGGCAACAGAGCCAGCCCCGCGCGGGCGGTCGAGCCGCCACGAGAAGTCGGTCCTCAGTGCGCAGCGGCCCGCAGACGGGCTGAGGTCCGGGGCGCAGCTGCTTCCCGGGGAGCTTCCTTCCCCGCGAGTGGGGCCGAAGGAGCCCCGCAGTTTCCCGGTTTCTGCCCCGGCTACCCACGGCCGGCCCTGGTTCGACACCTCCGCAGCCCAGCGCAAAGAGCCTTCGAAACTCCGCACGCACCTGCCCCAGGACTGGGGCCGCCCGTGGCCGCCCTTTTATTCCGAACGCTCCGCGAGGCTTCACCGTGTTTCCCTCAGGTTCCCTGGCCTCGAGCCACCCCGCGGAGTCCGACCTCGACGCCCCGGCGCCCATCCCTCCTTTCTCCACAGCTCGGGTCTTAGGAGCAGGTAAGTGGGTTTCCGTCACTGCGAGGGTACCTGCGGCTTCTCAGCGGCGGGAGCATGTGGGCAATGGACCGAGGCCGCTACTTCTCACACAGAGAGGGCGTGGAGGGCGAAACGGAAGGATACAACGGAAACCGGCGTCGCTAGAAATGCCCGGGGTAGCGCTGCGAGCGGGTTACCTGCGAAAACCTGTGGCGGGTGAACGAGAGCCCCGCCACCAGGCAGGCTTCCCACACAGCTTCGCAGCCTCAGGCGGTTGCTTATCGGTCGCTCGACCGCAGCGCGACCTACTCCGAGACCTCCCGCCAAACGGGTGGATGCACCGGCCAATGAGCGTGAAGAACTGGCTTTTGGGGGCGGAGCCCAAATGCGCCCCGCCCATGGGCGGTTCCGGCCTGGGTTCTCGGAGTCGGAGTTTTGGCTCTTCGGGACAAACGCGTCAAACGCTCGCCACGCTCGGGGATAGTTAATATCTTTCTCCAGGGCACCAAAGCCAGGCTTTCAACAGCGCCCATTTATCTTCCCTTCATGCAGGTGAGGTGTCTCAGGCGGTGACTAACACTGGTTACACACAGTGCGGAAACTCGGTAAGTGCCCCTACTACAGGACTAAGAACTAGAAGTGAACTTTGCAAATACTGCGATGTCAAAGTAGAAGTAGGGACCATTTACACTGTAAAAACGTCAATACCTTGGCACTTTGTGCGTATTCTGTTAAATCGACTGTTCTAAGCTACAAATTCTGGTACAGGAATCTTTTTGGCTTCATCCTAGCACTTCGACAAGTGTCTGGCATGGTGTAAAATACTTAATACTATATGTTTGGTAAGTGCATAAGATTCTTCAGTTTTTAAGTTTATATTGAGTGACATCGTTTTCCTTTCCCTTATACCTAACGTTTATAACCTTTCCTGTTAGCATTTCTCCCATGTTAAATATTCTAATGAATGCATAGAAGTGCGTCGATGGATCACTTTGGTATTTGGATCACTTTCAGATTTTTTTTTTGCTACTATAACTACCACATTTAAAAGGCAATTTGGCCTTGCCTATTTGCGGTATTCTCCGCATAAGTTCCTAGGTCAGCAACTCAGTACCTGTTAATACCCTGTTGGTACGTGGCTTCATTTTTAGAAACTGCCATTATCAGTTTGAGAATTATACGGAGGTAGCCTGATGAACAAAGTTTCAACCACCTGTTTTTGTTTCTTCAGTTTTTTTCCCCAAGAAATGTATTAGGCTTAAGATTCAGTTAGTTTAAAATTTGTTAAATTCTGGACTACTCTGTTGTACTGTATTTTGTCTTCATGATTTTGCCAATCTGATTATAATTGTCAGTGTGCTATTTAATATATTGGTGTAATAACCAATCCAGATGTTTAATTGTGGTGTCACTGCTTTCTAGGGTAGAATTTTGGCCTGTACAACTACTCAATTACTCAGACCAGGTAGTTGAAAATTTAACATACCTCTTACTTGGTGATCCCAGAGTTGGCTTTACTAAAACCCTCTGGAGATAAAACTTGGAGGTTGCCAATTCCTTGCTCGTAGTAGCAAAGAAATGTTAAAATCTGTGAGACCTGGCAGTCTGCTACCCTTCCCAACTCACTGATTTGTACTTTTCTATAGATACCCATAATGATGCCCAAACAATAAGATTTTATAACCACATTAGTTGGCAAAGATTGATGGTCATTTTTGTAAATAAAAAATTTACAAAAGAAAGACTGATGGCCATTTTGTAAGTATAAGATTTAACGAAGTACTGGCAACCTGAATGAGAATTACAATTAAAGAACTTTATGGTTTAAGTTAGCCAATGTAGGAGTGGTTGCTGAAAGAAAGGTTTGTCTCTAATCAGGGGATTTGTTTAGAAATTTTGGTATTCAAGTGTAGAGATAAAAATCCCAATTTTAATAGCAGATCAAAATTGTTACCTACAATTTCCTGTTTTGCCAAAGAAACATGAGATTAAAAATAAAACTTTATGTATAATTATATATTTAAAATACTATGTATTTTGCAAGGTATGTTGCCACTGTAATTCATGGATGGGCTCATAGGGAAGAGGAGGTGGATTAAGTTAGAATATCAACAGAAAGAGTAACCCTGACCATTTTCCTTCTTAAAACATTTTAGCATAAGGATGTGAAAGAAAATTTTTAGAACTGGCTTCTTTTGTTCAATTGTTAGTCAAGGAAAAGAAAGGAATAAAAGGCACATCTATCCCTCTGAACAGTTTTATATTTCCAATTAACCACCTTTAAAGCTTTAAAGTTCTTCTTGCTTGTATTTTGATTCAATATGGTACACAAACCAGTCTTCTCCATCATGATTAAAATTTGTCCTTAGGTACAAATAATGTAAGGAATGTTAAACCTTCATATGCGAAGGATCTACTATAGTTAATACTTCCCATTCAAGAATAGAAACTGACCATAATAACCCAGGTGACTCATCACATTATCAGTTAACCTAGGGTTTTTAATGATCTAATAACCCAAATGACATTTGGGTTAAAGATTAATTATACATAGAAAATCACTATATTGAAATCAGAGGGAAAAATGAAGTTTTATTTCAAGTGACAATCTTGTTATATTTGAAATGACCACATTCTATGAATATAAGCTGCTGTATTGGCCTAATACTACTTGAGTAGTTTTTGAAACATGGTAAAATTTCGTATTTTAAATTAAGTGACCAGTATTGATCTGCTTTTTATACTCACTTGAAGTGGATTAATTATAAAAAATCTCTTATTTAGGATCTAAGTTAATGTTTTAGTAATGCAAGTAACGAAAGTCTGCTTTGTTCGCTGCCAGACTTATTTTCTAAACCTGCTTTCCTATTGTTCCATAAGTGCATGTACAGTTCTATTAGAATTGGTCAACTTACATTTTAACTAGAAGTATTTCAATCAAATTAGATAAGTGTATTTAACCTTAAATCTACTATGTCCAGTATCCATACACACCTTCAGAAAAGAATCAGTGTATGTCAAAGATACATCTACTTGAACAAAAATATGTTTAAGTGTCTCAAAGCAATGAAAAAAATAACCAACCAGTCAGGCTTCATATCAATTAGACAACTTTTACTAAATGAGAAACTACATTTAAAATGTGCTTTAAAACAAAATGGAATTAGGAAAAAAAAAGACATATGCATTTGAAACAACTTTGCACTGTGCTGAAAATCTTGCAGTAATACATTATGCCAATTCATAAAATGTAAGTTAACAGAGTTCTCGATTTCAAAGACAATATTAAGGTCAGGAATTTCACATCTATGGTAGCACATATAGAAGGGCATTATAAATATGATGTCCATCCCAATAAAGCTTACAAATTTGACAATGCTCAATAAAAGCTTTTAGAATCACATCCAAAATTATCACATCCAAAAAAAAAGTCACAAATCTGTGTCCTGTTAAGTCCTCCTTCTAAAATCCTCATGTTGACTTTCTACTCCTTGTTATCTGTTAATACTAACCTTTAAAAAAAAGAGAACAGGAAAAGAAATGTTGCAATAAACCCTTGATCACATACAGAAATTATTGCTACTACAGCTCACTACAAAGCATGTCTATACAATACCATATGAATTTTAATCATGAAAAATCAGAATAAAAATCTTTAGTGACATAAGCCTTACAATCGTGTACAACATTCACATGGCAATATTAGACAGGTAAGCACCCAATATCCATAGTTGACAAAATGTCCCACTGACCAGTATTCATTTAAATACATCCTTCGTACAGAGGGAGGGAAAGAGAGTGTCAGCTTTCCAAGGCTTGTCAAAAAAGGATTCTCATGTTCTGTGGATCTAAAAACAAACAACAACAACAAAAAACCCAAAAAAACAAAACCAATGCAGGTGAGAGTGTTACCAGAAAGTTAAGCATGCCAAAAGGTGTTTCGTGCGAATTAAAATCTAAAGCCAAGGTACCACATAATCACATTTCCAACTAGTTGGGTAATACTATATGAGCCTTATCTTAAAGTTAATGAAATGCTACTGCACAATAGATCATCAATAAGTTAAAAATTAGAGTGCACAAATCCAAATCAGTGGCAATTTTCTGTATAAAGCAAAATATTCACTATCAGCTGTAAAGTTTGCCCAGACTGTTTGATTAAATCACTGTAATCGAACAATTTGCATATTTTTAAAAAATATCAATCTCTGAAATTCCTTTTTACTATAATCAGGGCAAAAGTTTTCTTAGTAAGAACAAACAGGTACATAGGTAAATAAACAAGGGAAAATAGTGAATATCTTTAAAGCTCTTCTTACATTTCATTTTTAAAAACGTTTAGGGAATTTTTTTTTTAATATTTGCCAATATTCTAGCAAAAACAAACAAACAAAATAAGCCCAAAATAATTAAACAACCAAGCAACACTAAACCACATTACACAGATGGATCATCATGCTTTCATCTGGTTTAACTATCACATCTAATTTAACTGGGATGCTTTTCAGCTTTAAAAACTGTGAAATGTGAAGATGTAACTTTAATGGGTAATTTTTAATTTGGATTTAATTTTCTTGAGTATTATAATAGAGTATACTTATTACAATACAGTGTAGCACATCTTTCTATTAGAAAAAAATTTAAGATCCTTTACCCGTCTCCTTAAGTTAAAGGTGTGACATCATAAAGGGTGTCAAATGGCTGGATGGTTTTACAGTGCACACTTATATATTATGAAGTATGTCCTTAACAAATCTGATGGATTCTTTAGAGTTCCTTTCTTCACCTTTTCTTCGGTGGATTAGCTGTTCGAGGTGGAGTGACAGGACGTCCTGAATTCAGTCCACCATACTGGTATTTAGCTTTCTTTTCTGATGGTTTCAATATCTTAAAAAATAATTTATTAACAAAATGTTAATCGTTTAAGCCAGTAAACTTGAGAAAATTACTATTCCAATAGAGGGTATTTCAATAAAAAACACTATGGAAGTACAAATGTATGTTTCTCACATTAATGACTATGCAAATGTCACAGAATACCTGAATACTACTATTATTTGTCATTTCACTGATAATTTAGTAACAAGTTTGAGTATACTGTGAAGCTTGTTAACTACCAAATCTCTGATTTAAGAACTTTTTTTCCCCTCCAAATTAGTGTATCTGTGTGGTGAGAAAAGAACACTAGTCTTAATAGACAAAAGACCTAGGGTCTCATAACTCCCTTATTTATTTAGGAGAGTATTTAAGTCACAAATTTTTCAGACCTTAGTTTTTTCTTTTGAGACTAAGTCTCACTATTTTCGTCCATGGAACCGCAGGCTCACGTTGCCTGGGGTACCACAGACTCAAGCCTCAGCTTCCCAGGTAGCTGGGATTATGGTGCGCACCACCGCGCCCAGCTATTTTTTAGGACTAGGTCTTGCTGTGTTGCCCTGACTGGGACTCGAACCGCGATCCCTAAGCCCCAGCTGCTTCATAGGCTTAAGCTTACAAGCACGAGCCACCATGCCCAGCTTCAGACCTTAATTTTTATGGGTAAACAGATCTTTATAAAATTCAGATGTTTTTCATATATGCCACTTAACATGTGAAAACTGGTGATAGTAAGCATACAGAGTTATTCTAAACCCCTTTGACTCCAAGCAGTCACTAATTTATTTTTTTCTCTACTGACTTGCCTATTCTGGCTATTCCTTATCAATGAAACCACATATTAAGTGATGTTTTGCAACTGGTTTCTTTCACTACTGCAATGTTTTTGATATTCATTCATGTTATAGCACAAATCCATTCAGTTGCTTTTACTTGACAAACAGGCTATTTTATAGGTATTTCACATTTTCTTTCCTTATTCTTCCCTGGATGGATATTTGAGTTATTTCTACCATTTTGGCTATTATAAATAATGTTACTATGAACTCGCATATGCATGTATTTGATAAACATCCAGGAGGAACTGCTGGGTCATATAAAAACTTTTGTTTTTAACCTTTTGAAGAATATTTTTGGGAACTGCTTTTCAAAGCAGCTACACTATTTTTTTACATTCCCATCATCTAAATACTAATTTATTTACACTTATATCAATCGTTGTTACCATCTATTTTTTTAAATGATACTTACCGATGGGTGGAAATAAAGCTTTACCTTAAACTACATTAAAAGGGTTACACAAAAGAAAATCTCAAAATTTACACCAAAAATGTGCAAAGGATTTATGAAATACTTCTTAGAACTACTCAGAAGATCATAGAGTACCGTAATGAAAAAAGGGGTCCACTGTGACAAATGATGAAAGATAGTCTGATTACTATCTTTAAATTATAAACAAGTCAATTATTTGACAATGAATTGTACTAGTAACAGAAACAGTATACTACAATAAAAGGAAAGAGAAATGGGAATTACAAAGAGATGCATTTTAAAGATGTAGATCAAAGTTGCTCCATAAACAGAGTGCTTTGTAAGCGGCACACTAAAAACTAGAGTTGCTTTTTTTTTAAAAGATGAAAATATTTCTGTATTTATAAATGGGTGTTTACATTCGAAGTTTTTTCTTATGTAAATACTATTTATCTGAGCTTGTAATCTTTTCTCATCCCTCCTACCCTATTCTAAGGAGTCTATGAGTATAACCACTTCTGAATAAATTTTCTACAATGGGTCAAAGAGTACAAATCTAAAAGAAAAACTCTGACAGTAATTTTGACAGACTTCCTGCTATTACAATTTTTTTAAAAAAATCATACCTGAAACGAACACATCAAAGTCTCATCCACACTCATCATTCCACCAGCATTATCAAACTCGCCACAGTAATTTGGGGCTGAAAATAGGGTTACCAATTGTCGTTTAGCAAAAAATTCATATCCATCTTCCACCACCTGTCAAAAAGAAATGTCAAAAGAAAAAACACAATTCCTTATAGATAATACAGGTAATTGCCAACTATCTATATTTATTTAAAATATGACAAAGATATAAAACAAAATTTTTGTTTGGACATTTCATTTGTATTCTTAAACATTGCTTAGAATATTAAAATCAGTGTGCATTTTCTATAATGGCAAGAATTTAGCATACATGAGATAAATGACTACTAACGAGTTTAAAATTGTACCATTTCCAAGGCTCTTCCTAAAACTCAATCAAAATATGCTAATGGGTCTACAGAATATTTAATTCAGTGAATAGTACCAGACCAATGAAGACAACTGTGGTGAGATTTCTTTATCTTATTTTCTAATTTTCTATTGGTATTATGCAGGTTGAAAACTTTGAGCAGCACTTTACATAGCTCCCCAAAACAAATCTGTCTGCAGATTACACTTTATAAGTCTACTCCTTAATGACTTCACATGATTTCTAGAATATTTGGTCATTTTATAAATGATTCAAACAATTTGTTTCTTACTGATATAAATGTGAGGCTGGCAATGGCATGTAAACATTTTATGTTTACTGACAGTAAATCCCTTGATTAGGCAAAACTATCCTAAAATACTTAGTAGTATAAGCACTTCCCTAAGTCACTCACATTTTTTTGGTAATTCTGTCTTGAGAACCGAGTGCATGCTGCTGTTATTACCTTATAGCAGACTTTCAATATTAAAATTTTTTCTGTTAAAAATTTGGTGATTCTAACTACTTCAGTTAGACATACGATTAGATTCAGTACTTAAGAATTTTTATTTACTTGTTCATTCACACTTTTACTAAAAGTTTTGTTTTTAAAGGAAGTGTGTAGCTCTGTGTTGTTTCTCATCATTAAATCTCATGATTTTAGAGCTAAGTTATTAGAAAATAAGCAGAACAGGGTTTTGGAGGAGGTATCTCAGTAAGCAGACTTTTATTCGCATTAAAAAATTTTGCCAAGAAACGCATGTAAATTAAAATTGGAAAGAAAATGAGATACTAGTCAACTTTACCACATAAAATTACATAAAGAAGTAAAAATATACAATATAATTCATACCTGGTATATTTTAGAATGTGATACATTAAATTGTAAAAGAAGCTTTTGTTAATTTATTCATTTATTCAACATAGATTAAATGCATTGCTACACTGTATGATAGCTTTAGCAGGCAGAAGTATTCTAAAGTCAACGAGTCACATCCCCTCCTTAATGGATGTACAACTCAGTGGTGGCTGAGAATGTTAGAAAAAAATCCCAATATTGTAAATGTACTTGGATAAAAATCAGTATCACTTTGCTATTTGTCTCAATTGTCACTTTTTCTTTTTTCTGTTTATGTATTTTAAAGCAAATCTCAGACATTCTGAAAAATATGCACTCATATTAATATCATTGTTGAAACAACTGATAGAATTAAAAATGACTTTTTTTTTTGAGACTAGGTCTCACTATTTTTGCCGGTGGAACCGAAGGCTTTCGTTGCCCGGGGTACCACAGACTCAAGCAATCCCCAGCCTCAGCTTCCCAGGTAGCTGGGATTACAGGCACACGCCACCATGCCCAGCTATTTTTTGGAACTAGGTCTCGCTATGGGCCCCAGGCGGGATTCGAACCACAATCCCTAGTCCCGGCAGCTTCATAGGCTGAAGCTTACAAGCACGAGCCACCGCCCGGCCTTAAAAAATGACTTCTTGATATCTGATACCTATAATCAAATTTTCCCAACTCAAAAATGTGTTAACAGTGTCATCTGTTCTTATCCATAGCCACAGAATTCATATTATCTCTAATATATAAATATTCTATTAAAGCAGATCAAATATTTATAGAAAGCTCCAAATACTGAAAATATTGTTAGTACTGCAATATACTGCAAATATGTACTCTTTTGAAGCATTTCACCTTAGAGGTGAGAAAAGGTTAACGAGTCATTAGATTGTTAACTGTGAGATCAAGGTGTTTTTTTTTTTTTGAGACTAGGTCTGTTTTTGCCCATGGAACCGCAGGCTCTCATTGCCCGGGGTACCACAGACTCAAGCAATCCCCAGCCTCAGCTTCCCAGGTAGCTGGGATGACAGGCGCGCGCCACCACGCCCAGCTATTTTTTTTGGAACTAGGTCTCCCTACGGATCCCAGGCGGGACTCGAACCGCGATCCCTAGCCCCGGCCGCTTCATAGGCTGAAGCTTACAAGCACGAGCCACTGTGCCCGGCCTAAGATCAAGGTTTATCCTCACAAAGCCTACTGCTTTCCTTACATAATTAATTAGCTTTCTTGGATCTCAGTTTCCTTAACAAGGAGTGGACATTTGCTAAGTTACTAATAGTAAAATATCTAAGAGTTTTCATATTTCATACCTGGTGAGCACGACAAATCAAGTCTAAATCATGGCGATTCAGGAATTTACTGACTACATCAGCTCCAAAGGTGAAGGAAACACCACGATCATTTTCTCCCCAACCTTGTACATCCTTATCTGGATCAGACCACAGCAAATCACAAAGCAAACCTTTAAGAGGGAAAAAAAAAAAAAAAGCAATGAAAAAAACAAAGTTTTAAGAATAAAGTATATCTGTGTCACAATTTATAAACTTATCCCAAAATTTATCCCAATTTATAAACTTAACTATTCTTTGTGAAAGCAACTATATATATATATATATATACTCATATATATATATACTCTTATATATATACTCTTACAGTACTTCTCTATTTTGGAAATATGTGTATGGCATACTCTACTCTGAGCACACATATATAGAAATGGTATTCAGTTTTTGAATGTAATTTTTCCATAAGAATAACCAGTTGATTTAGCAGTATTCCCTCAGTAGCTCCTTCTTTGCTTATAGTCACAACCACACTGTTTCTGGGCACTATTCCATTAGTCTATCATTTATCCCTGAGCCAGTACTACATTAAATCTCTCATTTTCCATTCTTGTTCTTCTACATAAACTTTAGACTAGTTAATTTCATGAACTCCAAGAGAGACTTCATTCAAATTGTATGTGATCTGTAGATAAATTTGAGGGAAAAGAACATTTTCTACTAAGGTCTGGAGAAGTTAAATAAAGTATGAGGTAACAAAATCAGATCAGATCCATGACTGTAGTAATGTTTCTTGCTTAGGAAAAGAGATCAGAGCTAAAAACAATCATTGGTATCTCCATCATATAGTGTAAGTCTGAAAAGGGACTCAGACTTGGTAGCAGCAGCAACTGTGAATTACAACTTTAAAGGAATTAAGAACTCCCCAGTCAAGGTTCAATGTCTTATAATTCAATTCATGAAAAAATATATCACAATTAAACTGTTTCAATGGATGTATCAGTCAAATTTCTACAGATTATCACAAAGCCTTTTAAAATGGCCATTTTCAGCATGTCAGAAACATCCCATTTAATATGTTGAAAGAGAAACCAAAGTATTACTCTTGAAAATAATTTAGATCTGAACTAAATTACACACATACATATATACACACACACCAGTAGCTAGTAACTAGAAATATATATTTATATTCTACCTTATTTAAAAAATCAGTATTTTAAACAAATGCCACAATATTTAAATACTGGTTTCTAGATGTTGAGTCAAATACATTCTGTAATTACAATCTATGTTTGGTAAAATGCATGCCCCTTTTCCTTTAATCAACACAAATAAATAGTGTTAATTAATACCAGTGAAGTTATGAGGCTGCAATGCCAGTGGCCTACTGACAAAGGAATGATAGAGTGTTTCTAGTGGCTGATGTTTAGTCAGGCATGAGTAGCATTTTCAGTGATACTATCAGGCTTCATTACACTGAGCAAAACAATACCACTCAACTGAAAACAAGCAATGAAACAAGTTCATAACAGTTCAGTTTAGAGGTTTATCCATATTTTATTTAAGTACTGGCTTATAAATATCTTTTAATTCTTTCTTTATAATTATTGAATCTTAAGAATAGTAAATGAGCTTATTAACTATGAAGTCCAACCATTCACAATAAATTTTCCCTTTATTAAATTATCAACAAAAAATACTCTTAATGGTAAGCTAAAAAAACCTTTGTGTATATACCAAATACATAACAGGATATCTAAACCTTATTTAACTCCAGACAATCTTTATTTTGAACACAAAAGTTTGTTGAACACTGATGACTGGATTGGCACTGATTAACCACTCAGAAATGTGAGTTAATCCAATCATGTAAATTTGCATTTAAGGAAGGTCTGGTAGAAACTGATGGAAAAGGTAGTTATGCTTAATGCTTTTAACATGTGCTAAAATGTATTTGGTCTTTGTACCCATTCCTAAGGACAAGGAACTCTAAAAATCCTTACAATTTTCTAGAGAGGCAGTTGCCTTCTGTTATGTCTACAAAGTCCCTTTCCATTACACTCAAGTTTATGCTAATGATGACCCAGTGGAACCCTCATAGCTTCAGAGTGGACAATGACCAGCAAGACAAAGAATTTGATTAGAGGACAGAATTCTGCCCTGATGTCCTCACCTTTGAATAAGGGATGAGAATGAAGCAGCTGGAAACTAAGTCCTATAAGAACTTTTGTATGTGATTTGGGGAGCTTCTGGGTTGTTAACACTGATTGTTGCAGGTATGAAAACCATTCATCGCTCAAAAGTTCCCCCCATTTCTTATTCTACACATCTCTTCCATTTAACTGTTTCTGAGTTGCACCCTTTATAATAAACTAGTAAATGTAGGTAAAGCATCTGAGGTGGTTGTGGGAATTCCCAAATCTGTGGTCAGCAAAAGTGAGTCTCTCTTGTGGATTACACCTGAGACTAGCATTCAAAGTGGAGACAATCTTGTGGCATGAGCCCCTATTTTGTGGAGTCTTTGGCTAACTCTGGGAGTTAGTGTCCAATTGAACTCAATTACTGGATCGTCCCTTGTTTTAGAAAAATGCTTGATGTGTGGAAAACCACAGATATTTGGCATACAGAAAGGTGTTAATGTCTTAAAGCAAAAGTTGAACTGGACAAACAGAACTAGACTGCAGTCAATTCAATCAATTCACAGGACTTCACGGCATTTTATATAACTGCCATGATTAGTACATACGAATAAATTACCATTTAAAAGCTAAAGAAAAGTTGTAAGTGATAACTGTGCCTAGCATTTATTTATAAAATTTCATTAGGCTTATTCACTAATAAACATCGCATGCTATCTTTAATTAGCACTTACTTTGACTTTTTCTAAATTGATTACATATTTTTTGTATACTGTTTTGGTAAGAGTTCTCCAAAGTTCTCCCACCACATCACCTGTTTTGACACAAAGCAGTAACACATTTTTCTATATACTAAACCTGTATCAGGAACATCAGTGGGTCTCATAATTCTCCGAATCTGTTCCATAGATTGCAGGTCTGGTGACAGTCCTATAAATAAAGATGAGTTGTAAGTACTAAAAGCTAAAAAATTTCAAGTCATTCAAATAAATAAAAAACATCTTAAGTAGATGTCTATGTGAAATTAAAGTGTTTCCTTTAATGTTCTCTTTGTTATCATTATGATTAGATCATCTTCTCTCCTTCCCCCACCATGAAAATTATATGCCCTAACATTTCAAAAGAAGTTCAAGTCCTACCACTCTCTGCAACCCTTTCCTGCCTTTCTAGCAACATAATTGCAAACCTTTCCTACTGCTTTTGTTACTTTTATCAACTAATTGTAAACATTTTCCTTCCAAGTTACAAGGCTTCACTTTACATCCCACTCCAACACACTGCCTTTATGAAAGCAGAACTGATGATCAGAGAGAGAAAGGAAAAGTTGTATTTCTTTTTTTTTTTTTTTTTTTGGAGATTAGGTCTCTTGCCCGGTGGAACCACAGGCTCTCGTTGCCCGGGGTACCACAGACTCAAGCAATCCCCAGCCTCAGCTTCCCAGGTAGCTGGGATGACAGGCACGTGCCACCACGCCCAGATATTTTTTGGAACTAGATCTCGATACAGGCCCCAGGCGGGACTCGAACCGCGATTCCTAGCCCCTGCCGCTTCATAGGTTGAAGCTTACATGCACGAGTCACCGTGCCCAGCAAAAGTTGTATTTTTCTTGGTAGATAATCCAAGTATCATTATGAAGAAGAAAACAATTCCTTGTTTAGTACCTACTGTAAGCTGTATTTTGAATCATGAAGTGAATTACATTCTATCAAAGAAAAAACCATTTATTACCTCAGGTTAGCTATCTTTCCTTTTCCCAACTTAAATTATTCCTTCATATTGACGAAAAACTTTTCTTTATAGTATCTTCCTTAAATTACTTCCTTGTACAAACTCCAATATAGTTACTTTCATTTATTTGAGGTAACACTGGTTACAATATTGTATATGATCTGGAGAACAGGGTTGCACCCCCCAACGTATAGTTATTAAACCATTCAACAAATTCCTCTGCTCATGATTCAAGTTTGTAAAAGCCCATCATTCCCCAGCATGTAGCTGGTACTTGAGTTGGGTCAGTCATCACACATTCTCTGTGCTAGAGAATATATAAAAACTGTTCTCAAGTCCTTGTCACCTCTCAGAAGTCTGTTAGCTCTCAGAATCCGTGCCTCCAAAATCATTCACCCAACATCTATTTTCTTTTCCTGACTCTATAATACAATATAAAATTAAATCCCTTTTATTGCTCATCATTTATTTTGAAAATATACACTTCAATAACAGTTTTTAAATTTCTCAAGACAGCCAAATCATACAGGATCTATGTATTTTCATGGCATTTAGTGAAATGTTAGACACGTTAAATCTTTCAAGTGAGATTTTATATATTCAAGCTTATTAATTTTACAAAATAATTCTTTAGGACTAAAGCAGAAACATTAATTTCATAAACTCAAAGTCTCAGCATGTAAGAATATAATAAACCAAATTATATTAAATCAATTACACCTGAAAAAATAATAACGATCCTCTCATTATTACAAAAGTAGGTATAAATTTCTGTCAAAACTGAAACAGAGCCAAGCCATATTTTTCCTGAATGAAACTCTGGTTTTATATGTCTCATATGATATTCCTTAGTAAGAAAAATCCGTTAAACAAACAAAAAAATTACTCGTCTACCTCCATGACAACAGAAGATCTTCTCATCCACAATGGCAGCTATAGGCAGACAGTTAAAACAATCAGTAAAGGTCTTCCACAATTTAATATTAAATCTTCGTTTGCCTACAAGGACAAGAAGCAAACAGAATAAATTTATACCTGTTTCTCATTAGTTATCTCAAAGTCACAGCATTTGAACGATTTAACCTTCTTTTTACATTTATCTAGCACTTTTTTTGTTTTACTTGTATTTTAAAATAAATATAAACAACATTTGGTACCTTTAGTAAAGTTACTGTAAAGACTTCAAAGATTGTTCTAGGTATCTTATGAAATTGTCTTTTATGATCACCATTAACATAGCAACTCTAAAATAACCTAAGAGACTAGATAGGTAGCCAAAAAAGTAAAAGAAGTGCCTCTGGAGACAGTGCATTTTAACTCTAAGTTATTGCCAAAAAGGAGATTTCCAGGTGTTTAACTGGTATTCACTTTTGAGTGAGATACAACCTGGCTCTACAATTAGTATAGTTAGAAACACAAAGCTATGATTTTCCTGTAGCCCAGCAAAAAGAGCAACAACCAAGATGTTGTTTACCTTTTTAGTTAGCTTCTCTTCCTGAATCTGGTAATCAGTTGCAATAATTAATCCAAGGAAGGGATGAAAGATACAAGTACTAATTTTCTATGTTTTTCATATAACCAAATTCTCAAGTTGCTCTCATATACATTATTTCATTGGATTTTATTTTTATTCTCAAAGATATTCAAGTGCATATTTACCTCTTAGGAATATAGCTCTATTTCAGATGTAGAACAGTAGTTACAGTTCTACATATAACTGTCTTCTGGTCTGATTTAAACAAGTCAAATCAGATAAGATGCAAAGTAAAACCTAATATGTAATCCAATATAAAATCATCTCCATTACAATATAAGTTCCATGAGAACAGAATCAGTCTTAAATGCTGCTGAATTCTCAGAGTTCAGAATAGTAACTAGCACAATTATCTGACAAATAGTTGTCAAATAAATGGTAACATAAACACATATAAGTTTGAACAGGGCACTACCATATTTAAGGATGGAAAAAAAGTAAAAATAGGTATCAATGCAAAATCCAGCACTAAAAAAATGAATTCAATTGAAAATCATTGCAATGGATTCTAAACTGTAATTAATCAATTTATTCTTATACTCTAACAAAAGTAAAGGACCAAATTAAAATGTAGCATGGTAGTTAATAATACTTGGAACACTTGAAACAGAGATTAAAATCCTAATAATTAATTTTTAAACACCTTCACAATACTTTTCAGTATTTTCTGTGAGTTTCTTATCACAAGGATGCTAGAAACTAAAAAATGCATACTAGAAAACCACAGGCTACGGTCTATATAAATGAGCTATATATATGTTTTAATAGGTAAGTTAGTTATACCAGGGTCTTTCAGTTGAGAAAGCTGTAGTCAACCCAAAATCACTTGACCATGATTCCCCAAACCAGCACAAGGAATAATATGTTTTCCAGTGTCAGGGTCCTCTTCCATTCTTCCAAGAGATCATATTTAGATCATATTTGGGAAAGAATTTTGAATCAAAGAAACTCTTTAAATTGAAAATTATTGTGGAATTTTCTCATCATTAAAAGTTTTGTTTTTTTTTACTTACATTCATCGTAGAAGCCATAAATGCGATTAATGCTAGCACACTCATGGTTTCCTCTTAAGAGGAAGAAGTTCTCTGGATATTTGATTTTATAAGCCAATAGCAAACAAATGGTTTCCAAAGATTGCTTTCCTCTGTCCACATAATCTCCTAAGAAAAGATAGTTGGCTTCTGGTGGGAAACCTCCATATTCAAATAATCGCAGTAAATCTGTATACTGTCCATGAATATCTCCTAAAAATAGAAAAAATCAGTTTTAGGAATCTGGTTAATGTGGTAAAGTGTCTATGATATGATTCCAATATTTTAATCTTTATATAATCATTCTTCTTAAGTTGGCGATAGCTAGTAACTCGTTTCTAACGAATAGGATACAACAAAAGTGATGTGCTGTCATTTCAGAGACTAGATGACAAAAGATTGTGATTTCATCTTGATTACCCACTTGCTTGCTCAATAATGAAACCAGCTGTCTTATGAAGTGATACACATGGGGAAGAACTGAGGTAGCCTCAGGTCACACAGTTCATTAGGAATTTGGGCCTCAGACCACTGATGCATAAGGAACGGAATCCTTGCACAGTTAAACCTTGATAGGAGAGTAGCCCCAGATGATATCCTGATTACAGCTCAGCTGTGCCCAAACCCACAGAAACTGTGAGGTGGCATGTTAATGTTTTGGTCATTTGTTACACAGTAATAATAACAGTTATGCTTATTAAAATCTGGTATTTTAACTTGGGTTACTCTGTTACATTGAGTAGCAAGAACTTAGAAATATTTAGAATAACTTTCATTACCTTCAAATTATTTCTGTACTAAAGAGTCTTAAAAAGTACCTTGTTGAGAATTCAAATAATTTTAATTTTAAGGTAAGTAAATATATGTTCCACTTAAAGCATATTATATATCATTTTGATAAAATTCCAGACTGCAATCTCTTAAAGGTGATACTCCAAGCTAATTATTTAACATTTACTTAATTTGCTAGACACTATACAAGGAGCACACCAAGCACATAAAGCAAGAAAACAGTTTTGAAAGAACACACTAAACACCTGCAAGTTACATACTGTGAACGTGGCTCACTAACAAACATGCGGGAAAATGCACATTTTCATATAAAGTAATACTTAAATGAGCAAAATTGATGGTTAAGCCCATAAGTCCACAAATACTAATAATCACACAATAAAGAAAAGCTGTATTTTCAAACCAAAGATCAGCATAATACATTATTTATACCACTTTTTACTATTATGTGAACAGAAAAAAGTTTTTGTGCAACAATTTTTCTGACTATAATAATGTGATTGCTCAACTTAAGTGAAAGTTATTGTTATTGATCAAAAACTACCAAAGAACTTAAAGGAATAGATACAATTGTAAAGTTATATAATCTTCAAAATAAATTAAAATGACAATAAAGTTACAAGGTCATGATATTGCCATATTCACCTTCAAAATTTTATGTTTTCTAATCAGTGTATAAAATGCCCATTTCTCCATATCCTTGACAACACTTGATTATCAATTTTTAATATTCTTCCTAATATTAGTTTGAGGTTTCAGTTCTTCAAATTAACACTTATGTTCATTTTAATTTACATTTAACTCATCACTCTCAAAGCTGAGGAGTTTGTTTACTGACCATTTGAATTTAAGATTTGCTTCTTTTTTTGTTTTTTGGCTCCTTTTCTAATTTACTGTTTGTCTTATTTTTAAGAGTTGGTTACATAATATGAAGAGCAATCTTTTTTCTTTGTGTATATATAAGTATTTCCTCGTCTGTATCTTATTATTTCAATGAGTTTGAATTTTTTTTATTCATTTTATTGATTTGTCACAATTGTGAATTAATTGATCCCTCCTCCTCCCTCCAAATCCCCCCTCTGTATCCCCCCTTCAGTCACTCCTCCCATTTTTCTGCAAATTGTTGTTTGGTTAAGTTGATGTTTAGTTGTTGGTTGTTTGACCTGTTGTTCTCTTCCGATATGTGGTGTGTGTGTAGTTTTTTGTTGTTGTTGTTTTATTTTATTTATTTATTTTTTTTACCCTGGGGCTTTCCCACTTCACTAATATTTGTTAACTATCTTGATCTTTTGCACTCTTCACCTCCCCTGCCTTCTTCCTCTTCCTCCTCTCTCACTCCATGGTTCAGTCCCATTGGTTGTTTTCATTTTTTATTTGTTTG
>PVHY01013847.1:0-40166 GCA_004024945.1 Uropsilus gracilis
CTGCGACCTCGCCCGGACGGTCCGCAGCATCCAACAACAACAACAAAATGATAATAATAAAGATGGTGTCATCACTCCACCTCGAAAAGGCACAGCTCCAGGATTCTTTCAGCCAAGACCTCTAATATTCACTGGAAACAGCAGCAGCAACCACTTCAGATGTCTCACAATGAAAACAGTAGTACTCCAAGTTCTCTTCAGATCTCCAGACAATTCCCAAGTTTTGCAGTTTCTAATTTAAGGCAAGTCGGACCAGGCATGGTGGTGCATGCCTGTAAGTGGCAGCCTAGGAAGCCATGGCCAGGGTCAGGGATCGTGGTTCAAGTCCTGCCAGGTGCATGTAGGGAAACAGTTGGGTGTGGTGGCAGGTGCCTGTAATTCCAGCTACCTGGGAAGATGTGGCTGGGGATTGCTTGAGTCTGTGGTACTCCGGGAAATGTGAGCCTGTGGTTTCACAGGCAAAAATAGTGAGTCCTAGTATAATAGTAATAATTAATAATAATAATAATAATAATAATAACATTAAAGGAAGTTTCCAAGTACCAAATACATTTTTAAGTCAGCTTACCGTGATCACAAGTTTCTCTAACATGTGTCTCCCGGGATCCTCATCAACCTGGACTGGTAATGGAAGCCCAGAGTGTGGATTCCTTCCCTGCCCTGCTGCTGCAAATAGCAACTGCAGATTGGAGGTTTCCAGCATCCTAGATGCTTGGTCACTCTCTTCCTTCTTCAACTTCTGTGCCCCTCTCAGTTGTGCTCCACCTAAATCACTTCTATCTGTCCCTTTCATGAGAAAACATTAGCTTTCCTTCTCTGAGTCTCTGCCCACTGGGGCAAAATGGCTGCCATCCTAATTGCCACATTCCCAAGCAGGGCCATATATCCCCAATTTCACCACATCACCCCTATCACTATCATTTCATTTAACAATTAAACAATTTCATCTTGATACAATTTCTTTCTTAGAATTTATCCTTCTATGTTTCCTTTTTCTTTTCAAAGACAATTATCTTACTATACTTGCATGCAGTTATTTCACTTTCATTTTCTAATTTCTAGATTGTAGACAGTTGCACTAACTGTTAAACTATCATCTATTTTGATTAGAAGATCTACAAGTAATTTTTCATAATTTTAAAACACAAGCTTCAAAATTTCTCTTTTTAATGGCACATTTATCTCAAATAACGCTAAATTTGCTAGTTTCCCTGCAAAAAGGAGTCAAAAGTAAAGAGAAAGTTCAGCAATACTAGATATTCAGTGGACTTCCATTATTAAATTTAATAAGGCTTTCATTTTCCCAGAAGACATTTGAGAAACTAAGTAATGATATAAGGAACAGATTTAAATGAACGTAATGTTGCTATATTTCCATCATGACTTAACCCTAGAGGTAAAGTTTTAGCTTCTCCTGGTAGTGGTATCCAAATCTAAAAATATGGCGTTAAAGTAACGAGTTCTTTTGATCTGAAATCATCTTCTCTGGCTTAACCTTGTGCTAAAATTAATGTTTTATTTTCTAGAGATATCTGACTCACTTGTTTAAACTTTTGCTTCAAGTAAGTTTATTTTTAGTGCCATATTCCTGATTTGAGCTTTACTCAAGAGTCCATAGTGAAACAACTATTTTTGTTTTTGTCTGATATCAGACAAAAAAAAAAAAAACCAAAAAAAACAAAAAAATTTTGAGATCAGTTAGCCACCCTTTGGTTTTGATACCATGAACAAATTTCTGAACATAACACCTTAAATATAGAATCAACGTTTTAATATTTAACATTATAAAACTCAAGACATGCATGCTTCAAATGAAGCCTTTACGTTTGAATTAGTTTTATTTAACAAAAATCATTCTAGATTATGATCGCTCTTTTCAAAAAGCAATTTGAGTTAATCTCTTTTACATTATAATTTGTATAGATCCCATTACTAGAATGATTGTATACAACTAATGTCATTATTATGATCCAGTGGTAAATCTCATAAGACACAGACACAGAGCTCTCAGTTTTCATTTTGCTGTTCTGTAACCTTAGTCAGTCCTAGCAGGCATCTGAGAACTTTTTTCAAGTACTGGGGTTTGTATCCTCATCCCCAGTTACTGCATTTTTCACTTTATTCAGTTAAGAAACTTTAAGCTGCTTCCTGGTACTTCTGTGTTTAAAAAAAAATAAAATTCTAAGACATATTTGTCCATGTTAGTAACTGCAGGTATCTTTGGCTAAGGTTTAGGGTATCTTCTTCTATGGCTTAAAACTTTTCTCTTTAAATCTAAGATTATCAATTTAGTACACAAAAAATGCATTTCCTTTCTACAGTTATTTTTCTTTGTTAATTTTTCTACAAGAAATTCAGATTTTTTTCAATAGAAATTCAAAATTAGAGTTTTTATAAGTTTAATTATTTCACTGCAGTTTATTCTCAATAAAGACACAACAAAAGAGTACAGATAGATAATAGACATGGTGACTGCTTGTAAATAAAAAAAAAATCTATGTTAAATTAAAAACAATTAAGCTAAATCTGTTTATCTCTAACAAAGCTATAGATGATATTAACAGAGTTATTTCTACTCCATAATAAATTATGACTAGAGAATCAGTTTAGGTTTCAAAGTGCCTCTCCTTCCAGCAATAACAGGGTGCAACTCAGAGTGAATAAAAAGCATGAGAAACTAGGCATGCATTTATTCAGTTATAAGCCAGGTAGGATCACTAACCTCTGCCCCTAGTTCTTAGTAGTTATGTGTTTTGGTAGTCAGGTTTATTGCTTGCAAGTAGTTAAAAACATCTTGAGATTCCAGTCATCACTGTGATGAATGATGAAATCTGCACTCACCAGAGGGTGAAGTTCATTCAGGATGGCATGCACTTGCTCAGAGTTTGTTCTTTACTCTTCCTCTATTATTTTTTTTTCTCTCTAGTTCTTAGGAAGTTATCATTAACTTAATCAAATATGAGATGGCCAAATAATCAAGAAAATGTATTTTCTTAATATATTATGAAGTAACAAAGGTGTCCACAGAACACACTTTGGCATAACCCCCTGTTGAAACAGAGAAAATTCAAGTAAACACAGCCAACATGCTAAAGAAGTTACAGGTGGAAAAGGTAGACAATGAAAGTGAAAAGCAGAGACTCAAAGAAATATTTAAATGGGAATGAACCAGGGTGACTGTGGTGATCTTTAATTGTCTCAGTTTACCTTGTAAGAATAGCAGAGACTTGTAAAAAAGATATAATGAGACAACAATATTCTCAAACATTTTAAATGAGAAATAAAAACAGATTTGTCATAATTTCATCATCTGTTTCAGAATATATGCTTGTGGAAACAAACACTGTTGTAGATGTGGCATCTCTTTACCAGAACAGAACAACACCCTTGGAAGATAGAACTAAAATACCCAGCAAATGGTTACACTGACAACATTCTAAAAAGAAGGGTGTTCAATTCTGTTGCAGATTTGACGCAAATTTAGGTTATCAGACTCTCCCAGCTTGCATTTTTATTTTTTTTCAGCTCATACTTGCTGCTTATAACATAATTTTTATGGAGCTTTTTTTGAGGATTTTGTCTCTAATCTTCTACCAGGTGAACTTGCAATAAACTGGCTCTTCTCCCAAAAGCTGGCAACATGGTGTTTGACTTCTGTGCCATTGGAGATGATAATACTTTCAATGAACTTATCAGCAAATAATAGAACTCATAAAAAATATTGAATGTGAGGTTAGTTCAGATTAGTTAATGAAATGAAAGGATAAAGAAGAATTGAGTGAAGAGAGAGGACAGACCATTTTAAACTGTCATAGAGGGCAGTCTATCCCTACTCCCACGAACCTGATCAATCCAGGTTTTCCTCCTGTTCTATCTCCTTTTATTTCTAATCTTTCATTTCCCTTTCTTATATCACCTTGCCTCTATGATCTACTTGCTCATGCGCATGGATATGTTTTAAAAATTGAATGTATACAAAAATAAAACTTTAATCAAACCAGGAGAACAAATGTAAATATTATTGGAATAAAAAAAATGAAATTTATGGAGGTTGTCTCTGTTGGTATAACTATTATGTATATTGTAAAAAGGGCTCAAATTAATGACTGAACATCATTGTTAAGTTTTTTATATACCATAAACACAAGTATATATCTTACCATACTGCTAATACCAAAAAAGGGAGAAAATTATAATAAGTCTCATTATAAAAAGATAATGACACAAGAATTAGATATGCATATATGTATATATATTTAATATTAAGGGAAAGTGATCAAATATTTAAATTGCTAAAATAAAACTGCTATAAATCAAGGATGAAATACACAAAAAATTAAAAGTAAGGATTTTTCAGGCAAAGAGCATTTGACAGAATTTATTATTGGCATACATGAACTACAAGAGATATATAAGAAAGAATTTTTGACAAAGTACTAGCAAAATAATTTTAAACTTATCAGTAAAATGAAATTTTCTGAAATATAGAAATGAAGCATTCAAATATGAAAATGTTATTAATACTAGTAAGAAGATACTACATCACTTTTCCCTACTTCTACAAAAGTAGTATAGGAAATCATAGCCAGAACAAGAAGGCGATAAAAGGATTAAAATTTTTTTGTAAATTGAAAAGAAAGGATTCATTGTGATTCTCTTTGTAGAGAAAATATCTATAGTAGTTGTGTTTTTATTTGGAGAAGTTATTTAGAATAAAGTGTTAAGTGGTTAAAATAAAGAAAAAAAAAATCCCGTATGTAAGCAAGTTTGGTTGGGCCTAACATACAATAGCACAAAATTTTAAAGTAGTTTCATTTCTATCCACTGGTCACAAACACATGGAGACAAATTAAAATATAGGGTCATCTAAATCAACGGGAAAAACATAGAAGTTAATCTAACACAACATATTGTGCACAAGTATAAAAGTTGGTAAAAAAAAAAGTTAAACAATTTGTAAACCAATGTTACCTCAATAAAAAAATCTGGATTTATGTATATACTGTATTCATTAATTAGAAGATTAAACAAAATAAGAAGGTCCTATTTGCAAAAATAGTTTATTTAAAATAACACCAAGCAATATAGAAGCAATATTTTATAGATATACAGTTTATCATAATTTTTTTCTGAATAGGCAAAGTAACTAGAATAACCAAGACCTTAAATAAAGAAGGATTTTGGGAAATACTATATCTAATATTATAATTTATACTGGAACTACTGTAACCCAAACAAGTAGAATCAGTGGAGAGATAGTAATGATTGTAGTATAATTCAACGGATAGGAATAAGTTATAGGCTGCTATCAACTTCAGATTCAGATTTTAAGCAACAAACCATTCAGCTGAACAACTAATCATCCAACCAACCAATTTTGTTACATCCCTTAATAATTCTATGAACTGTAACATAATGTGTAATATTTGTTTTGCAGTCTATATCCATATTTTCAGGTCTTACTCAAAGTTATATTGTTATTACTTACTATTCTACCACTCAGTGTCATTTTTGGATTTTTTTTGTTATAAAAAACTGAAACATGAATGAAATTTTAAAGGTACCTTCAAGGATCAGTAAAATTGAAGTAGAAAATAGCTATAGAAAACATTGCCAAAAACCCTGAAAGTAAGCAGATATTTTAGGCACAAAGGTATTTGGGTTTCTTAAGACAGGAAAGGGTTAGAGAAAATTTTATAATTAGCAAATTAATAATAGCCCTGTTTACTCAAAATAGAAAATTAAAAGAAAATAATTATAAAAGGGAAAGTGTTATAAAACATTCAAAGGTATTATAGTTTACTTAGATATGTAGAAATTATAAGATCTTAATTATAAAAAACCGATAAGTTTATTTAAAAATCTCTAGAAATTGTATCACTAACAATAGTTTTTCATTGATTTTTTTAAAAATTATTTGGCCATATATATAAATAAAATTGGTCTTTTAATATCATTTATAGACAAAATTCACTATAACTTTTAAAAAGAGCAGAGGCAACAAATTATTATAAATGTATACTAGTTATAGAGTCAACTTTTCATATGTTTTCTAACTCATAAAACTATTTTTGAATAACTAATAGAGTCTGATCCTGAAGCTTTATTGCCCTAATAGACTTCAATTGCCCAGAAGTTATTCTCAATCCTGGTCACAAGATAGGAATCCCAAATCAGAGGCTTCACTCACTGCATCTTCAGAGGAAGAGGAGGAGTCACCTGCAGGCAGCCTTTCACTCTGCACCCCTGGAGACAAATTGCTCTGAGAGGTTGAAAGTCATACTGTTGACTCCGGAGATCACACTGTCAGGATCTACTGAGTATCTAAATCATGCTTTATCAATAATCTTAAACCATTTTATTCCAAAAAATAGTTATCAAATATGACTCCTTTCACTGAACTGATGGAACTGGGGAATGTGAAGTAGAAGACGTAGACTAACAGACAGCAACTTGCAGAGTAAGCACAAGTGCAAGCTCGGAGACCTCACCTCATACGTAAACCTAAAAGGTCTGTATGAGAGAACCGATTGCCGCGTCATTTCAGATGTTCCTTGTGATTTTCATTTATGCCCAAAATCTACTCCTTATGAGTCATCAGTTTTGCCCTAGAAAAGAAACAAATTAAGTCAAAGGAATATACACAAAATAAAAAGAGCTAGAGAATCCGAAGTATGCTACTATTATTTAGAAGGGATAAGAGTTTTGTTTTGGGAGAGCGAAAGCAAGAATCTCAAATTGTGGATAAATGCTCTTATAAAGACTTAAATAATGTCTCTGACATAGAGGTGGATTTCAATTATTGTTACTACACAGTTATAAGAAGAATTTCAAAGCATGAAATCCCTGGGACATTTAAGTGCCCAGATCAAGGAGATTTATACGAAAAAGTAAAATTGCTGTTGTCCCTTATGTTTCATTCAATGATTAGCTCTGCACCATATTTAGCTCATTGAATGAAATTATATATATATATAATATATTATATATATATACATACATATTTTTAATCATGTGTCAATTTTGGCTACAATTACAGAGCAGATGATTTTGAGTTTGAAGCTTTGAAATTACTATTAAATTCATTCTTTTTTTAAACATATCTTTTTTTCTCTGTTTAAGTTTTTATTATTTAATGAACCAGTCTATTTCTTCAGACAATTTAAAAAGAGCACAAGAAAGTAGTAGTACCTGTTAGTATACAATAAGTTATTTTCAATTTTGTGTGATTTTTATAGTGAGTGTAATTTATAAAGCAATTCGGGTCTCCTTAGAATGCTAACAATATAGGCTGACATTTATGTACATTTATCTATGGATATTATGCATGTATGTAATAGATATGCATTTCACATGGAGATACCTTCATCTATATATCTGTATCTATATAATCTACATAAATGTATAATGATCTATATTTATAAACAATGGTTGGTTTACCATCATTTGATAAGAAAAAAGTATAAATCATACCAGATAGTGTATGCATATTTCTCTTTTTAAAAATTATTTTGTATCAACCATTATCTGTTGTCATTAATTTCTTAGATGTCGTTTATTTTTCACACTGTATGTGTTAAAACTCAGCTTTGGATTTGTCTCTTGTCCATAACATCTAACCTTTTACCATACTGACACATTGTGGAATGAATGAAATACAGTCAAAGGTGGAAACTTTCTGTGTGGGAATGTTGAATGTCATTGGTTCTCTTTCTTCTCATATAGTCTCTCTGAAGCCAGTTTCACATCATCAGGCACCTCCTTATCTCAGAGCAAAGGAGCAAGGCCAGTAGAGCGAGCACATCCTTGCTGTGTTTCTGTCCAAGCTTGTCTTCCAGCTGGTGACACCTCCAGCAAACTTCCAGGTATGATTCGCCAATGTGAGTGTGAGACTAATCTCTGTTGTCAGGCTGTTGAGTAGTGAGGGGTCAAGTGGAATGTGCTCTAGGAAAGTTATATGGAAAGTCGTGAGGGTTTTAGATTGCTGTGGGGGAAGAATTGACCTTGGGGTTATGTTGAATGGTGGACCAAAATATTTGCAATATAGAATATGGTTTTGAATAATATTGTTATCAAAAATTTTTGATATAAAGAAATTTTGAATGATATTGTTTGACAATATAAACTTGTATTTATTTTATTTACCCCTTTGCGTACTGCTTTCTGCTTAACAATGAATTAGCCAAAATGAAAAACTCTAACCACAGTTAAATGTAATAAGAAACAAGAATGCTTAAATTATGTAATTGTATGTCTGACAAAATAAATGAATATTCATATTTTTTCTTGTTGCTTATGGATATTGAGTTTCAATAAACATAAACTAGTTAATAGGAAAGTATGAAATTTCAAAATAAATTTACCTTATAATCTGTTTTTTTGTTAGAATACTTGCTGAAAAGCAAAAGGAAGTGCATTTATAAATCTTATAATTTGAAGACTGAATCAATTTTCCTGAAAAATTATTAAATGGTGAAATTTTAAGGAATTTTAAGAACCATGATTTAAATATATTTAGGAAGATCAATGAGCTGGTTCTATCAGATACTAAAATTTTATCTTGCAAATATTGTTTTATACTTTAATTTCTACATATCTACTTATGATTTTATGGGGGAAAAGTTATGTGTGTTTCGTGGAATTGTTTCTTAAATCTGGCTTATGCAAGCATAGCCAGGAATCATATTATCATTTTAAAATAAATATCTAAAAATGAATTAAAATAAATGTGTATTTATGTCATTATATCATCTATATGTCATATTCTAATACATACTGTATATATTATATGTGTTTTTTGATATTTCAAGATAAATGGTTGTTATAACACACTTCAGTTAAGAGAGTCATGCCCATCATCATTTTGCTCTTTATTACTTCATGGCGAGTGCTTCCATTTATAATCATTTTAATTAAACCTCATGAAACACTTGAAGAAATTATTGGTGTATCTCTTGCCTGCAACCATCAGAAATGAGTGAGGACAAAGTGACATACGTGGAGCTCAAATTGCCCAAATCAAAGAATCAGAAGAAAAGATACGCAGCTTGCAAAAAGAGAGGTAGTTTTGCATTTCTGCTTTCTTGATTTCTAAAACTATGACGCCAAGTTTAAAAAATGACCACAATAATTACATCACTATATATTTCACGCATGTATATATATATATATATATATGTGTGTGTGTGTGTGTGTGTGTGTGTGTGTGTGTGTGTGGAGGTGGGTGGGTGTGTCACATATATGAAAGGGATGTATTACATATAATGCTGTATGATATTTGTTATTAACTTTAGATTGTACAATAAAATTTCATCTTGTTCTAAGTCTGACAGATTTGCAATTCTCAGTACTTATATGTTTTGCATTTTGATTTTGTACAGAATTCCCATGGCCTATCTTTGCAGGGAGTCTGGTAATTTTATGTTTTTTTCTCCTGCTGACAACTGGAGTCTTAGGATACATGCGTGAGTATCAGGTGCACGTGTTTTTTTACGTGAACAATGAACTGGGATCTATAAATAAGACATAATAAACATTGAACATCTGATGAAACTTTGTAATTCTAAACATTTACAGGCATAATAGCAATCTTGATGGTGCTGATAATATCGATAATAGTGTTAGTTTTTTTATTCTGATAGTATATAGTATTTTTTCCCAAACAGAATAATATATCAACTCTAAACAAAAATGTTTTGTTGGTATGTACGATGTGGTTCACATATATGTATATAGAGACTAGAGAATGATGAGGTGATAAAATGTTTATGGAATTACTTCAAGATCAGCGTTAGTTGCAATGACTCTCTTAATTAGTGTTTTCAGAGAAATAATGAAAGGCAGCAGTTGTATATAATAAATATTAATTTAGATGGAGAATTGCTAGGATATGTTTTTGGTTAAATGGGTGAGGAGTGTAGAGGATCGGGGTACCATTTTTATTAGATTTTATTTTATATCTTGGTAAGTATATTACATTCAAAATTGTAATACACACAAGAAAGGCATTAGACTAGTTTCTTGAGGGTTTGTATGTGTGTTAACAACAGGAGTGAGATATGTGTAGCATATCAGTGAAATGAGCAAGAGAATATGTTTGTTTTGCCTCTAGGATGATCTTCGGAAGTAGACATAAATGTCAGCATCCTCATGGTATTTTTAAAAGTCTGGGGTTTTGATAAAAATACATAAATAAGAAATATGGATTTATGTAATTTATGCTTTTAAACACTGTAGAGGAAAGCAGAAGTTAGATCAAGAAAACATTGTGAAACCAGGGAAACTAAGCTATATTCAAAGATTGACAGGAAGAGCAGCATTAAGATAAATGAACATTTAGAAACTTGTAGAATAAGTATGTAAATACTGTTATTGTAAAATATAAAAAGTAGTAGTTAAGAGTGAAATGAATTCTATTTTGCTTAAACAAATAGGATAGAATCCACACAGTAGGACATCAGTGAGAGTAGGCAATGTAGCCACAGTTCCAAAAGCAGAGGCAGATCAAGAGATACACAGTCAAAAGCATGTTTATTATATTTGACAAGGGAGATGCCAGTAATGATATTTGCTAGAGTTCATTCAGTGCAATAACTGGTGTGATCAATGTTTGATTGCAATAGTTAAAACTCATTGGAAAATTAGGAAAAATAATTCAGAATATAAAAAAATATTTTTAAATCATGCTTAAGTAAAATAAAAGAAGCTGGTGGTGCATGCCTGTAAGTGGTAGCCTAGGAAACCATGGCAGGGACCAGGGATTGTGGTTCGAGTTCCGCTAGGGGGAAGTAGGGAGAACTAGTTCCTAGTTTCAAAAAAATAGCTGGGCCTGGTGGTGCATACCTGTAATCCCAGCTACCTGGGAAGCTGAGGCTGGGGATTGCTTGAGTCTGTGGTACCCTGGGCAACATGAGCCTGCGGTTCCATGGGCAAGAATAAATTGTGAGACCTAGTCTCAAAAAAAAAAAAAAAAAAAAAAGTGAAGCAAAAATAATGTGATTTACACTTGATGATATTTCTGTGGGATGTGGTAGAGGAGACCATCTTTGGTTGCGATCCATAATTTTAGGAAAGATAAAATATTTGAAATAACTGTTGAATTAAGAAATGACTGACTGAAGAAGCAGACTGTATAGTGTTTGGGGCAAACTGGTGATGAAAACCATCAGTGTGATCAGTTTTAATCTTAATCTATGTGGGTTCATGACTTTTAGTGTTTGATTGTGAAAATGTATAGATGTGTATAATAACTATATCACAAGATAGTTGAGGTTCTGCCAAAATGAATTGTCTCTTGTGTGACTGTGGAGAGGCAGAAAGCACAGGGGTTGGAAACTAATTTTAAAAACGGTAGCATGCTGGGAGCAGAAGGTTTGATTTTTAATTCTCACCCAAGTATATGAACCCTGAAATGGCTTGTTTAATTTGAGCAATATTATATTGATTGCAAATGTATTAAATTATTGTGCAATTGAAGTTGTTCTATTTTAAGAAGATATTGAATTTCCTTCAAATAATGGTGGTTGGTAGCAGAAGTGGAAGTGAGATTCTCAGTGGTGAAAAATTCACAATGATTATGAAAATGCTTGAACTTTAAAATAACTATTCACTACTTCTGTTTTTTTTTTATTTTTGTTAGTTTTTAGGAGATTATTTTTCACCAAGTTTTTTGACTATTGTTTTGCACATTAATTAGATTTTTGCACTATTTCTCTATGAATATTCAATAAATCCATTACAAATTCATACATAACACAGAGCCACCTCATGTTAACTCTGAATGCACATATTAGAAACATACTGTTTCACAAACTTTGGAGTCTTTATTTTGAGATTAGATGATATAAATTTCTTTTAATGATTCTATTTTCATTTTCTCCTTTTGAAATATTGATTAGTTTTAGATAGTATAAAAGTCATACACAACAGATTATTTTATTAATATTTATATGTGACATTTCAGTTTATTTTAATCTCATATTATCCTTGCTTACAATTCCATGTAGTGAAAATCAATTTACTTTTTATCTGGAACTAAAGTAAATGATCATGTCATAGTTTTCTATTAAAGCCATTCATGATCTTAATTTTATAATATGTATTGAAGTTATGAAGCATTCTGGTAGAAATGCGCATTGCCCAGAACGGAATGATAATTCCTCAACAGATGATCATCATCATTCAAATGTATCACCTAATACAGGTATGTACTGAAAACTTAAGCCCCTACCTGAAAACTCAAGCTCACAGATTTATTTTTCAGGAAAGCATTCCTTTCTGTTCCACCTTAGTAGGTAATTTAAAACTTTACACTGGTCTTTGACATGACTTTCATTTTACTTATTTTTTCCACTACATTAATTTTATTTTTGAAGATAGTTAATGTTCAGTTTTCACAAAGTAAGAAACCTTTATTACATTGTCATACTTATTTGATTATTTGACTGATCTACGATTATAATGCCTGTTCCATTATAGTACAGTCTTTGGAATTATATCATCCCTAAATGTTCACAATCAAGGAACTAGGGGGGCTGTTTCATATCACTGAACTTCATTTATACTAAAGAAGTCAAGATTTCACAGTGCTGTCTTAACAATGACCTTGGATCTCTTAGAGACAATCTCTGGCTCCACAATATTCTTATCTATGGGATTTGGTGAAGAGTTATTTCTATCTAACACATAAGTGTTTGGGATACAGGGAAATAATCTATGCTAAGGTTATCCTATTTACAAGAAAAACAATGAAATGCATTAAATATACAGATCTCTAAATGGTGTTGGGTTGAGTTTTGTGCCCATTTTTTGTTTGTAAGATAAACAAAATCCATCTGACACATGTCTGGGAAAATGGTCCTGCTGTGGAAAAAGGTGCTATTATTTTTCTAAAGAAGAGAAAAATTGGGATGAGAGTAAGAAATCATGCCAGGATCTTGGTTATGATCTCATTAAGATTGATGATGAAGAGGAACAGGTATGTTTGCTTTATTCAACATGAGTAAGTGCTTTGTGAGAATGTCATAAGTCTTGAGTTATGGTAATGGTTTCAGTTTTTCCTCATTGTTACTTGATTAGTTTATTTGAAAGACTTGTATATACTGGTGTAGATTTATCTGAACAGAAAGTGATGCATGTGTGACAGGGACCTGGAACAACCATTGCTTTAAACAAAGAGACATATTTGTTTTAGGTTCTATAGCATCCATCTTCTTTTTATTATATATAAAATGCATCTTCAGACTTTAGCATATATCAGAATTTTTTGTAGTCTTTGAGCTTACTCAGGAAGAATAAGAATTGCCTTCAATGATATTAGTATCTGTGAAGAGATTACTTCTTATTGTTTTGAGCTTATTCTTCTACTACCCACCATATGACATCAAAGACCAGTCTTGTATTCAGATTGAGAGATAAGGGAAACCTTATCTCTTATTACCTGTCCCAAAAAACTAAATACAATAATTTGCATAAATGTCACTACAAAGTAATAAACATCGCAAGCCCCCCAAAAGTTTACCTAAAATCTCATTCCCTTAAAAAATGATCTATTTATAAGTGTCCCCCAATTACCTCACAAAATAAATGTTTCCCTTAAAAATTAACATTTTAAGCTACCCTCAATTATCTCACAAAAACCAAGATGTTAACCAATTTTATTACCCCATCCAACCATTTGCTTTTCTTTAAAATGCATCCTATATTATACCTGCCTAAGCCACTTTTTTCCTTTATCTAAAACTTTTATGAACACTTTTAAAGTCACTAAAAATTACTAAATAATACATACTTTCATTCAGCCCCAGCCTTTATAGTCATTTCCATCTTTCTCATCTATCCTCTCTTACACTCTACATTCAGCTCTCAACAACTACCAGTATTTGAGAAGGGTTCTAAAACTTTGTTTATGTTACTGCTTTTTAAAAATGTTATTTGCTTAATATTTTATTGAAGTAGTATTTAGAGATAGGGATATTATTTAGAGATACAGGTTCACATCCCTTCAGCTGTATGTTACCATGTCACACCTCCTGAGCACCCACAGTGAGAAATTATATTTCTATGTTGAGTCTTTGCTTGACATTGATATGGAAAAATGTTTTGGAAAACAGTGAGAATGAAGATAGCCTGGATTATTCTATAAAAAATAATTCTTGTTTTACTCATAACACAAAAAGATCAAGGAAACTTCTTTAGAAGAAATATCTGTGTCACATTTGCCATCAATTGTGTTTGGAAGCATAACATCAATCCAATAGACTTTTGTATACTTCCCTTAAGTTACTGCTAAAGCACTGAATCTCATTTATAACTTTTAATCATGGTAATTCTAGTATGTGGCCTTGTTCACTTTAAACCTGTTTTTATTAAACAATTCTAAATGATTTAAATTTTCTTCTTCTCTCAAGAAATTATCTTTATTTATAATCCACATGATTTTCCTTGTAATTTTTGCATCTATTCTTTTCATTTTAATATTATGAAATTTACGAACTTCAGAGTTTCAATGAAATTACGTGATCACTGCATTACCATGAGTTGATCTAATTCCTTAACATCACTTGAATCATTTTCCTTTGTTAAGGCAAGTGTTTAGTTATCTAGTCTTACCTCATTTGATGATGATGGTGTTATCGGTATCTAAGATGGAATACAGAAATGTTATGAGACCCAGAAGAGAATTTGAGAAGTTTTTTCTTACACTGCTGGCTCAAAATTTTCAGTCTTAAAGTAGTCTCTGACTCTTCAGTATTCTTATCTATGGAATTTGGAGAACAGTGACTTAAATCCAATGGAAAGCAGTGACTTAAATCCAACGGCATTGATAATATAGGCTGTCTTTTATATCACTGATGCCTAGTAAGAACATGTGAATCTAAGAATTAATGGCCATTTGGTGCTTCTTCAGATACTTATTATTTGATAAGGTATATATATATTTTACAAGTATTTGTAATAGTCATCTGTTTGCCCAAGGCATTATAAGATAGAGTATTATAATTTTCCTCTTATGCAATATAATTCCAATAGAAAAATATTGGTATTTGTGTGATTACATATGTATGATTATGGTATGTATGAAAAATGAGAGACAGTGAGAGAGATATTACATTTAGGGAATAAAAATGTTTCATTTTAAAAAAGAAACTTTTGAAGTGAATAGAAATAACATTTTGAATAACAACTATACATAATCAACATTAATTTAATAGTAAATATATTTATATTTAGATATATTCCATATCTTCATTTCAGTGTGAAACATTTTCAAGACTTAATGCTGTTTTATAAATAATGAAAAAGTGAATAATGATTTAAGTTTACTTAGTAAATAAGTAGAATTACATTAAAATTTAAAGCTGTAATGTATTTAATTACATTACCATAATATTCCAAGTAAGGTAATATTTTTTTTTTCATTTTCTAAGATTAAAGGCATTTGTTTTATTTGCCTTTTGTTATTATGAATGTTTCTGCATAAAATATCCTCAGATTATTCTCTTTCTGAGATTTTCCATGTGTCCTATTTTATCTTTATTGCACAACATTCTAAGAGTAGAATTTTTAGGTAATGGAGCATATAAATATTTTCATCATAACTCCAAATAATTGTGTATGATTTTTTTCTACAATCTTTAAGATATTTACTTTATCTTCACTATACCACAAACTTACAATTGGTCTTTTAAAAATATATACTTGTAAACTTTATTTTTCTGTCCTTTTTTGTGAGTTTGGAATTTTTCTAAACTCATTAAACCACATATTTGCTTAAGTATGAAGTATCTATATTAGCATTAGTATCTATATTAGCATATATCTATATTAGCATATATAACTTTTAACTACATTAATTTATTTTCATATTTAAACATATATCTTATCTAATAAAATATAAATATTAATATGAGCAAATAAATATCAATATAAATAATAAACCAAAATATTTTATGCACTTAATTACTTAAGCTTTTTTATATCTATAGTTGATATTAAGATATCTTTGTAGTAAAAAATTATGTTAGGTGCAGATATGTTTACTTATGTATTTATTGTATGTGGAGATATTTATTTTAAATGCCATCATATTCTTTTTTTGATTTCCTTTAACCAGTCACAAAAACTTGAGCATCTTTTTCACTGAGGCCTTCCAATTCCGTGTCTTCTCTGTACAAAAAGGATAAATTAAACCTTTCATTATCTTTGGAATATTTGAAGACATAGTATTTTATGGCAGTCCTCTGTAGATAAAATTATAACTGATTGTATTGATAATACTAGTAATTCTAACTTTCCTCACAGATATTCATTCAACAGAGAATTTCTTACAATTATTGGGTTGGATTACAAAAGAAAGGAGTTAAATATCCCTGGTCATGGCTGGATGGCTCTACACTTTCTCAGAATCTGTAAGTATTCATTTTATTGCTCTTCCTCTCCAGTTCTTTTTGAATAAGTTGTTCACAAATTGTAGTTTGGGAAAAAATGTTTCTTGAGAGTTAGAAAATATATTTAATACCTTGTGATACAACTGCTCAGACAGATAACTGAATGCAAATCTCAGGGGCAAAAATGATCAGAGTGGGAGTTAATTCTTTCCTGTTTAATGGAGGTAAGGAAACATTTTGTTATAGCATGAAATGTATTAGAATCTGGCCATTTTTACCAGCACTAGTCATGCCAGTCCTCATCAAGTCACCATCTCTTTTGCCAAGAAGTTGCCCTATTTCCCAATCTATTTGTCCCACATACACCCACACACTTTAATCTCAAAAGGCAATCCAAACTGAACCTTTAGGACAGGAAGTCTATTTTGCACCTCATTACTCAAAACTTTACAATAGTTTATCATCATATTTATTTTAAAAAAAGAAGTTCCCACAATGACCTCTGATTTCCTAGAAGCTCATACACTGTTCTCTCTCTGACATATATATATTTTTTCTCTTTGGTTCACTTTGCTTGAACAAAGTATTTCCTCACCTCAGACTATTGGTGTTAGTTGCTTTTTCTGCTAGACTGCTGTCCATCTACTAGGTACATGACTTACCCATTTAAGTCTTTGTCCATGATTATTGCCTCTAAGTTCCTAAAAACTTCATTTAAAATATGAAATCTCTTCATACCTCTATATGTAAAATGGTATTTTGTGATACAGAGAAATATAAGGAACAACATATCACTGCATTACTTTATCATTATCCAATAGGCTAATCATTTTCTTGACTTTTTGATTCTGTATTATTAATATTTATTATAAGAAATACATGTGCCATATAATGAATATAAATAATGTATCATATTTTGTGCTTAGAAAGCACAAATGTTTCTGAAGTGTCAAGTGAATTTTTCAGAATCACATGTCATATTCATGGGCACTTCCCATTTGAAAATAATCTTTTAATTCCATATATCATTGAAATATTTCCATATATTTTATACAAATTTATACATTTTAAGTTTACAACTATAGCTCTTTACAGGATTCTCAAGTCCACTAAAGTAATTGTGTCCACATATATTAAATTAGTGATTATCATATTTAGTCTAAACATGACTTTCTTCAGCAAATATATTTTCTGATGCAGGAAATTTCAACAAACCACAGCTGCTGATGCGAAATGTGGACTCATCAAGACAGTGAATATTGGTACTGCTGCTTGTAACAAGCTATTACGATACATTTGTGAAAAGAAATCTTGATAATTAGAAAAATTTTATAGTCAAAGTCAATATTTTAATTTTTTGTTAAAGCTGTTATATATATACACACATTTATATATATATATATATATCAACTATATGTTGTGAAAATTTATTATCACTCAAACATCGCCGAACAAGGATAAAATGTAGCATTAGAATAAAATTCTAAATATTAATACTAGTTATTTTTGGAAACTCTAAGAATCAATATGTCAGAGAACATGAATATTTATCTTTCTTAATCATCTAATGAATGTATTTAACTAGGCAAATCTTACATTTGTGTTCTTCAAAATAAAGAGGCATAAAATTATAAGCAAAGTCTCTTCACCATCTTTCCTTTTCAGAAGCAAACATTTAACTAGTTCTCAAATAGTGCAGACATAATCTAGGCATGATGGCTGTATATTTGCTTTCTATGGAAACAAATACTGTATATTAAAATATATAATATAATATTATTGTGCTTTTTTAAAAAAAAATTAAACTGCTTTATCAGGTTGATTGAGATAAGTGACTTTATCTCACTTTCTTTAAGCAGCTCCAAGTATTACATCAAACTAAAGTGTCAACATTTATTTAATCAAAGTTTATTTTAGGTATTTACCAGACTGTTTAGTTATCGAAAATGGCTGCAATGAAAAACACTTAGTGTATAGTATCATCTGCTACGGATCATATCTATAAGGTAGATCTCTAGCAGTGCAATATATGTGCTAAATGTATGTATATTTAAATTTTATCTGTATTTGATAATCACCCTCCATGAGTCTGCACACTCTTCATCTCAGAAACAAGTGTTATAGATCAAGAGTTCCTACTTCTATTACCTTCACATTGTGTTTGATCTGGGCAATACAATCTTTCATCAATAAATATGTGTGTGTTTCATTTTGATTTATAATCCTCAATTACTTGTTAGTTGAGTTATGTCTTTATGAGTTTTTAAAATTTAAATTTCATGTTTTTGCAAATTAATATCACAAACATAGTTTTAAGAAAAAATGCATAAAAGTTCATCCTATGAGATTCCATTAATTTATTTCAAAACCAGGTACATTTAATCTCTGGTGTTAGAATATTTTGATATGTATTTTTTATTTCCTTTGAATATACATCTAGAAGTGGAATTGTTGGATCATCTGGTTGGTCTATTTTTAATTCTTAATCTTTGATGAACCTCCATATCTTTTTCTTAGTGGTAGTAACAATTTACATCCCCACATATTGTGCCCAAAGGTATTATTTCTTCACACCCTTATCAACCTTTATTATTTCTTGTCTCTTGAATAATACCAAATGTAAGGGTATGAAATGATATTGTTGATTTACTACATTTCCTTAATAACTAATGTTATGCTGTGGAACTTCTGCATATTTTACATCTCTTTATCTTTGATAAAATGTCTCTTTCAATTTGCTCACTTTTAATTGAATTAGTTTAAATTAATAGTTTGCAATCATTCTTTCAATTCCATATTGCCTTCAATTTACTATGTTGAATCTTTCAGTTATAGACTGAAAATTAAAAGTAAAACTATGCCTACTGCAAAGCACAATGGTTTGCATAGGAAATTTCAATTCTCTCAAATTGTCCTGCTAAAATATATGAATTAAGTAAAATATTATAAATAAGTACAGTACATAAGATTAAATAATATTATCATGATATTAAAAAAGACACAGTTTCCAAAAAAAGTAGCCATTGTATGCTGAAAACTATGAAGCTATGAGTAAAACTTAAAGACAAATTGATAAATATACCATGTTCCTGAAATATAAGTTTTGATAGAGAAAAGTCTCTTCTCTTCACCAGAACCACTGCTTGATCTTCAGGAAATTGAGTTAATCAGAATCTAATGACTTTTATCTAATATGGGTCCTTATGATCAGTGTACTGGGGTGAATTGCATAGAATTGCCACTTGATGATTTGTCTACATGATCAAGCAGGACTAGAGAAATCAACCTACTTCTCACAACTTTTTTTCCATATTTTCTCACAGTTTAGCTTTTCTTAGAATATGGAGTTTTCCCACCTGCTTGTGAAGAGGAAGGCATTTCTTTTCATGACCCCTTTCCTCTGCAAAACAGTAGCTGCAACTCTCTGCCCACCTGTGTCCGCAGGTGTCTCTTGCCCTAATTAAGATGTACTTTTAAAAATAAATAACTAAGCAAACAAATAAATAAATTTATACATACACAGGCCTCCATTGAATTAATCTAATATTTTTCTCTCATAGAGGCATTACAAATCATTTAGAGGAAGACAATATGGTAGAAAGATTTTTTTTTCCTGAGTCCATAGAAAGTCATTTTATGACTGTTTATCAAAACGACATGTTATGACGTATTGTTGATGTTAACTTTATTCACTGAGGTAATGTTTGTCAGATTCTTCTTATTATTTTGGTCAATTATTCTCGTTTCCTTTTCTATATTATTCCATAATGACTTCTTTGGAAGGTAATCAATTATGGGCGATATATCTGCAAAGTGTAATAAGTTTTGTCCAACTTCTCCAAGGCAGAATAACACAAAAAGGTAAACTATTCAAGGAAAGCTATCCATAATCCTGTGACTGACTGGTGCTACATTGTCTAGTGCCTTCCTGGACCTGAGAATGTAGAAATCCTCCCAATAGCCTTCACATCCCTGTAGTGATAAGTTCTTATATGACTTGCCTTTATTCTTGACTCCAGAGAAAAGTTTCTTTAAGAGTGCTAACTGCTATTCCCATGGTGATACTATGCTTTAATAAAATGTTTTCTTTGTGGAAATAATTTCTGGTTCAGTTTGACTTTTGAGGTCAAGTAATCAGTCCTTCTTAGGGTGATAACAAGTTCACATAAAAATTATCATGAAAATTTTGATAAAATTACCATAGTTTTTCAATAGAAATGATGTTTTTTATAAAGTGATGCTGCAAAAATTAATTACCCATATGTAAAATCTTTTAAAAATGTGTTCAACCCACATTTTCATTATGCACAAAAATTTACTTGAAAAGCCACACTTTAAATATACAAAGTCTAATGCAAATGTAAAGTTTTTACTAGGTTACACAGAAGAAAAATATCATCCCTAGGTTAATTAAAATTTTTTGTAGCTATATATATAAATCATGGATAAAATTTTTGATTAATTGAACCTCATCAAATAAAAGGCTTCTGCCCTTCTAAATGTTTAAAATTTTCTCTAAAGACACTGTTAAGAGAATGAACCAGAAAATATTTACTAAATATTCCAGAAAAGATAAAAGATTTGATAGCATATCAAGATCCACAATTTATAAGACTCTTGTAACTCAATAATAAGAAATTGAACTATGCCATGGAAATAGATAGTAAATACTACATAATATATATGATTCACAAAAAAAGAAAAAAAACAGAAAATTCTTATTTTCATTTATTTATTATTGACATGAAAATAAAAACTGCTATTAAAAATTAAGCTTTAAAAATTTATTATCTATAGGTTTCCCAAAATTTTACTGATCTGTCCATTGTGTATGTAATTACAATTTTGGGACTACAACTTAAATCCTCATTTGGCCTTCTACAAACCATATTTATTCTACAAAATCTTTGGTGCCAATGCCTATTCCTTCCCTTGTTCTTCTCCTCCGGCCACCCTGCAGCTTCTCTGGAGTATACATATATTTTTCACAGTCTAAAAATTATTTTTTGGTATGCTTTATACTTTGTTTTCTTTGGCTATTTATAGTCCAAAAATGAGTAAATTCATCCGATAGCTAATTTTCATATTCTGACTTAGTTCACTTAGGTTAATCACCTCAAAGGCCATTTAATTGTCCTAAAAGCAATGATTTTATTATTTAAAATAACTGAGTAGTATCAAATCGGTTATATATTCACTCTATTTATTCACTTGTCTGTCATGAGCATTCCCTTAGGTTGGTTCCATGACTTGACTTGAAAAGATGTTGCTATGAACATACACGTGAACAATCACTTCATATTAGTATTTTCATAATCCCTATGCACATATGTAGCAGTGGAATTGATGAACCAATATTCTTTCCAATTTATTTAGATTTTTTGAGAAACTGCCATAAATTAATATTTGATAATATTGAAATATTACAATTGAAATATTTCAATATAAATGTTGAAAGATTACAAGCAGTGGAACATATATACATTGCTGATGGGGTTACTAAACTATTGGAAAAATAGTTTGAAATTTACTTAGAAAATGAGATCCAGATGTTAGTCTTGCCTGAGAGTACAGTACTAGTTGTCTTAACTAATAGCTTATTCAAGAATCTCTCTTTCTAGAATAATGGTATGTAAATGTTTGTACTTACTCATGCCCTAACATGAAAAGTGTGACAGAAGTTTTCAGGATTACTTACTAAGTATCTGTGAGTTGCTATAATAGAGTATAGGGAACTCTGCTTCCTAAACCTCATTACAAGCACTGATACACCCCCACCCTCCACTCTTCTGTGTTTATCTGGTATCATTTGGCTGCCATCATGTGAAAGGGGCAGAGTGGAAAGCCTAATATACCTCCTCAGAGTTCACTCAAATTTCTAATCTCATCTTCTAGAATATGGGCATAACTCACTAAAAAAAGCAAAAATATTTTGTTTTGTTTTTCAAGGAACATCTGTATTTGATTTTTGTATTGGTATTTTCCCAAAAGACTAAGGAGCAAGAGATGCCACTTTCTTCAAACAAATGTATCTCCTGAAATTGGAACAATCAGTCACAGACATTTTTGTTGTTTTTAGAGAGGCGCAGTTTCTATCTGTTAACTCCAATCACTGAACATAAAATAACAAAGGAATGCTATAAAACACAGATTCATTGGAGCAGACATAATTGAACCAAGAACAAAATTAGGTGATTATTTTTTGTTTTTTCCTTATTAAAACTATGTCATGGTGATCTATGTTTTTCTAAAGATATCTGATAGGACACATGTGAAATAGAAAAACACTCCATCCTTTGCGTACATACTCATCTCGTAGCTGAATGTATATCTTTGTGGGTGTGTATGCATATATGTGTATGTACATAGGCTTAGATATCTATATATTTATAACTATCTATCTATCATCTATCTATCTATCTATCTATCTATCTATCTATCTATCTATCTATCTATCTATCTATCTATCTATCTATCTATCATCTATCTATCGTCTATCTTCTATCTATCATCTATCAACAGGAACTCCTATATCTGTATATATTTACCTTTAGTTTTATGTTTCAAGAATAAAAACCAGATTCTGTGATGATAAGATTATTAATTAGCATATGTTCAGGAGACTTACATTTTGAGAATGGTTTGTGACTTATCCTCCCATGTGCAGGAATTTTTGGTTCCTTAACAGGACAATACAATCCAGTAAACATAGATAGTTGACTTTGAATGAAGTGCTACAATAAAATAAACATATTTGTGAGTATGCTTGAAAATGAAATAATGTTGTTTATGCTTATTATTTTAAATAACATAAGTATAAATATCAACAAAATCCTTATTTTATTCATTATAAATTAATGAGATCATTGATATTGATTTTTCATTAATTGTAGAACACAAATGAGATATAAAATAACTATCAATTAACCATATTTATTTAGGCTTAGGGCTGAAATTTATTAATTTTCTTTCAAAATAAGTGAACAAAGACCAATTCTGAGGAAGATTTGTTTTTTCCTAGATAGAATAACTGTGAAACTTCTACTAATTATTTTCTTTTTCATAAGTTCTGTGTTTATTTCTTGTGAAATATCATTTTAGAGACTATAGTTCTCTAGCTATCTGAAAGGTACCATAATTGCCTATCAGATGAAGTGTTTGTGTAGCTAACTTGATAGTTGCTTAATAAACACACAAAAAAAGATAATAAAATAGTACTTTAATTATTGCAAAACAAACATGCTATTTCACTTGATCCACCTAAAATGTTTGGAGAAGATACTTTTTCCTAGTAAAGAAACTGACATTGTAGTTGATTTAGTCTTATGAAAACTTTGAGAACTAAAAGGAACTAAATTGTGGTTTTCTGACAGCAAATTCCATTTTTTCCCAATGGGCTTAAATTTATTTTTATTTGTCAATTTATATATAAATTTCACATCTTTGCAATCCCAGGGATTTACACCCCCCCACCCTCCCTTCTTATCACCCCCTTTCCCTCCTTCCCATTGTGTGCTTCACTTTGGTTCTCAGCCTGTTTTGTCTTTTCCTCATGGCTTTTATTTACTTTTTTTTCATTATGTCCCATATATTAGTGAAACCATTTGACTTCTGTTTTTCTCTTTTTAACTCGCTTTTGCTAGTATGATTCCTTTTATGTACATCCATGTATGCAAAAAGTCGTCAATTTATCATTTTTAATTGATGAGTAGTATTCCATCGTGTATATAAATACCACATTTTTTTCAACCAGTCATCTGTTTTGGGACACTTGGGTTGCTTCCATATCCTTGCAATTATAAATAGTGCTGCAGCAAACATCCGAGCAGAAGTGTCCCTTTGTACCCACATTGAGGTTTCTTTTGGGTAGATTCCCAAGAGAGCAATTGCTGGGTCAAATGGTAGATCCATTTTCATTAATTTGAGGGTCCTCCACACAGCTTTCCACAGAGGTTGGACCAGTTTACATTCCCACCAACAGTGTAAGAGTGTTCCTTTTTCTCCACATTCTCGCCAGCAATTGTTGCCTGTTCTTTGGATGTGGGTCATTCTTACTGGTGTAAGGTGGTATCTCATTGTGGTTTTGATTTGCATTTCCCTTATTGCTAGTGATATTGAGCAATTTTTCATGTGTCTGTTGGTCATTTGTATTTCCTCTTTGGAGAAGTGTCTTTTTAGTTCTTCTCCCCATTTTTTTGATTGGGCTTTTTATTTTGCTTTTGTTTAGTTGTGTGAGTTCTTTATTGATCTTCATTATTAAACCCTTATCACTATTGTGGTGGGCAAAAAAATTTTTTTTTCCCATTTGGTAGGGCTTCAAATAGAAGAAGAAATTCGAAAAACCATCCCATTTACCATTGCACCAAAACAAACAAACAAACAAACAAACAAACAAACAAACAAATAAATAAATAAATAAATAAATAAATAAATAAATAAATAAATAAATAAATAAATAAATAAATAAATAAAATACCTGGGAATAAACCTAACCAAAAAACATGAAAGAACTCTACAAAGAAAACTTTAGAACACTATTAAAAGAGATAGAAGACATAAGAAAATGGGCTTAAATTTCAACATAGTTTTATTTTGGTTTTGTTTCCTTTTATTGAAATGATGAATCAAACTTCATCTTTCAACAAAAAGAAATATGTTTAATCTTCTATGCACAAAACCTGGCTTTCAATTTCCAGATCACTTTATCTCTTAAAAAAGACACATTGTAGAAAATATAGCAGCTTCACAACTCTGAAACTCTAGAAAACTCTGGGACTCATGGGCACAGCTTAAGCTACATTATGTCAAAAGATTCCTTATTGGTGGAT
The DNA here is from genome assembly GCA_004024945.1 of Uropsilus gracilis. NCBI lineage: Eukaryota > Metazoa > Chordata > Mammalia > Eulipotyphla > Talpidae > Uropsilus > Uropsilus gracilis. Next base: position 25,217 of record PVHY01013847.1, read on the forward strand.
AAACCAAAAAGTAAAATATAGTACAACATCTTTCACAATGTTCTGAAATTCTGAGTCTATAAGATGGATGAACATAAATTAAATTGATACAATGACAAGGAAATACAAAAATCTCAATTACTAAGTCCTCATATTTCTATATATTTATATTTATCTAGAAATATTTCTATAATAAGTCTAGATGTTATGAGTAGAATTACATATTCTAATCAATGATCACATAAAGTCCATATTTCTATTTATTAGAATAAGGGACTTTCTCATTAAAATACTTCCATGGAAATTCTTAAAAAATGTGTTCAAAATTTTATTTTATCAGAAACCATTACAAATTTCTACTGGAGCTAAATGGTGGTAAATTTAAAAGTCTATAAAATCTTCTTTCTATATAGAATTATCATTTGTTTTCTATTTTATTTTTCAATTGCCATTTCTGAATTCTTGAAAGCCAAATACATCAGTGGACTACAATAGAGGTCTGCGTGCTCTTAAAATTTAGTTGTCTTTCAGATGGTACTGAAAGACTGCTCTTGATCTGGAATGCTAAATATATTACTTTTAATAATACAATATTTGTTGTGTAGTCAATAACAGACATAGAAAATTAAATATTATGAAATACTTAATTCAGTGTCCTTTGAAAGATAGCCTTTTTTTTTCAAAGGAGTTCATTTGAATTGAGGTAACAATAATTTAAAACACTGTATAAGATTCAGTGTATGTATGTGATCACCCCACATCAGAATGTTACCATATTACACTCAGCTAACATGGGTTTTAATATGAGTTGACATTATTTCATCTTCAGCTTTCAGTTCCTTTTAGATTTTTCTCTTTAGTTCCTTTAGCATTTTTATTGATTTTTATAGTGGGATAAAGATTTTTCTCAGATATAGTGAATTTAATGACATCCTCACTATGAAATATATTTGCTAAAACACAAAATAGTTTTAGGGTCAATATTTCCTATAATACCATTTTTGATCTCATTAACTATGCAAAGGAAATTCTATATGTGGATGAATTAGATAGTAGTCATATTTAATGAAATTCTAATTTAATTTCTAGCTTTATTTCTGACTGAACATGAGCATTGAGTCAGTTTGCAACAGTAAGTTGTGCTAAAGCATTCAAATCTTATTGTAACTAGGATTTAATAAACAATTTACTATTAGAGAAATACGATATGAGATGGAGAACAGAAAATATGCATCAACAGTTCTTCATTTTCTATCTTAGAAGTGTGGAATCCCTTTCCTTGCAGGATTTCTTACTATCTTCAAAGTTCTTTGAATCACTTGAAATATAATAACATTTCTCTCCATAGCAACGCCAATTCGCTTTACATGTGCAGCTCTCATGTCCTTGAAAACAACAACAACAAAAAAAATGACATTTCCAGGAGTGTGTGTCCTCAGTGAACGACCTGTGCTGGGAGTCTAAGGAATCCTTCCCAGTTCTTTAATTTTATTGGTAAAATGGTAAATGGAATGTTTGCTTCTTCTTCTTCTGACTGATTTTTTGCATATAGAAAGAGCACTGATTTTGGGGTGCTCATTTTGTATCTGGCTACCTCACTGAATTGGCTTATTATTTCAACTAGTTTTTGTTTGGATTCTTTTAGGGGGGGATCTCTACACAAAGTATTATATAATATGCATATAATGATAGCTTTATTTCCTCGTTCCCTATCTATATTTATTTTATATATTTTTTTCTTTTTTAAAAAATTAATTTATTTATGTATAAATTTCACATTGTAATTCCGGGGGTTTACCCCCCCCCGCCCCCCACCTCCCCTCCCTCCCCCCCCCTCCTGCTCAAAGTTGTGCACTTCAGTTTGGTGCTTAGCTTGTTTTGACTTTTCCTCAAGACTTTTGTTTATTTTTTCACTATATCCCATATATTAGTGAAATCATTTGGTTTCTGTCTTTTTCTTTATGACTTGTTTCTGCTAATGATTTCTTCTAAGTACATCCATGTTATAAATTCGTCGAATTTGTCATTTTTAATTGATAAGTAATATTCCATTGTGTATATATAACACATTTTTTTTATCCACTCATCTGTTTTGGGGCATTTAGGTTGCTTCCATGACTTCTTTGCAATTATAAATTGTGCTGCAGTAAACATCCGAGCACAGGTGTCCCTTTGTACCCACATTGAGGTCTCTTTTGGGTAAATTCCCAAGAGAGCAATTGCTGGGTCAAATGGTAGTTCCATTTTCATTAACTTGAGGGTCCTCCACACAGCTTTCCATAGAAGTTGGACTAGTTTACATTGCCACCAACAGTGTAGTAGTGTTCCTTTCTCTCCACATCCTCGCCAGCAATTCTTGTTGTCCGTTCTTTGGATGTGGGCCATTCTTACTGGTGTAAGGTGGCATCTCATTGTGGTTTTGATTTGCATTTCCCTTATTACTAGCAACGTTGAGCAATTTTTCATCTGCTTGTTGGCCATTTGTATTTCCTCTTTGGAGAAATGTCTTTTTAGTTCTTCCCATTTTTTGATTGGGTTTTTTGATTTGCTTTTGTTTAGTTGTGTGAGTTCCTTGTGGATCATCATTACTAATCCTTTGTCACTCATGTGGAGGGCAAATTTTTTTTCCCATCCAGTTGGGCATCTTTTAGTTTTTCTGTTGTCTCTTTTGCTGTACAGAAGCTTTTTAGTTTGATGTAGTCCCATCTATTTTATTTATGTTTTCCTTCATTTTTTTGCCTTCTGTAGATGTTTCCAGAAAGGGATTTCTGAACTGTAATTCATGGAGAGTTTTGCCCAAGTTTTTCTCTATGTATGCTATGGTTTCAGCTCTGACCTTTAAGTCTCTTATTCATTTTGAGTTGATTTTTGTACATGGAGTAAGGGGGTTTTCTTGGTTCATTTTTTTTTTGCATGTCTTAGTTCAATTTTCCCAGCACCATTTATTGAAGAGGCTATTCTTGTTCCAAGGTAAGTTTTTCACTCCTTTATCGAATATTAGTTGACTATATATGTGTGATTTTATTTCAGGGCACTCATTTCTGTTCCATTGGTCTGACTATCTGTTTTTTTAACCAATACTACGCTGTTTTAATTATTATGGCTTTGTAGTATAGTTTGAAGTTTGGAATTGTAATACCTCCATTCTCTTTTTTTCTGGTCAGGAGGCTTTTTGATATACAAGGTCTTTTGTTATTTCATATATATATTTTAGTAAGTTTTGTTCTATCTCTTTAAAAAATGTCATTGGGATTTTTATTGGGATTGCATTGAGTCTGTAGATTGCCTTTGGTAGGACGGTCATTTTGATAATATTAATTCTTCCAATCCATGAACAGGGAATGTCTTTCCATTTCCTTATGTCTTCTATCTCTTTTAGGAGCATTCTAAAATTTTCTTTGTATAATTCTTTCATGTTTTTTGTCAGGTTTATTCCCAGGCATTTATTTATTTATTTATTTATTTATTTATTTACTTATTTATTTATTTATTTATTTATTCATTCATTCATTCATTCATTCATTCATTCATTCATTCATTCATTCATTCATTCATTTATTTATTTATTTATTTATTTATTTATTTATTTATTTTGGTGCGATGGTAAATGGGATGGGTTTTCTGATTTCTTCTTCTTCTATTTGACTTTTTGCATATAGGAAAGGCACTGACTTCTGTGTGTTGATTTTGTATCCAGCTACCTTACTGAACTGGTTTATTATTTCAAGTAGTCTTTTTGTGGATTTTTTTGGGTTTTCTATATAGAGAATCATGTCATCCGCATATAACGATAGCTTCAGTTCCTCTTTGGCTATTTGTATCTCTTTTATGTCTTTTTCTTGCCTATCGCCCAAGCTAGAACTTCTAGTACAACGTTAAAGAGTAGTGGGGAGAGTGGGCATCCTTGTCTAGTTCCAGATCTCAACTTGAATGTTTTTAGTTTTTGCCCATTTAGGATGATATTTGCCATAGGTTTGTCATAGATGACTTTTATCATGTTGAGGTAAGTTCCTTTAATCCCTAATTTTTCAAGGGCTTTTATCATGAATGGATGCTGGACTTTGTCAAATGCTTTTTCTGCATCTATTGATATGATCGTGTGGTTTTTGTTTTTCTCTTTGTTGATGTGGTGTTTTATGTTAATTGATTTCCGGATGTTGAACCATCCTTGTGCCACTGGGATAAATCCCACTTGGTCATAGTGAATGATGCTTTTAATGCATTGTTGGATTTGGTTTGCCAGGATTTTGTTTAAGATTTTTGCATCTGTGTTCATTAAGGTCTATAGTTTTCTTTCTTGGAGCTGTTCTTACTTGGTTTTGGTATGAGTGTGATGTTTGCTTCGTAGAATGTGTTTGGCAGTTTTCCTTCTTTCTCAATTTTTTGGAAAAGCTGTAGTAATGCAAGCATTATTTCTTCTTTGAATGTCTGGTAGAATTCGTTTGTAAAGCCATCAGGTCCTGGGCTTTTGTTTTTAGGTAGAGTTTTGATGACTGCTTTGATTTCGCTGCTTGTCATTGGTTTATTTAAGTTCTCTATATCTTCTTTGTTTAATTTTGGGGAGTTGTATCTTTCTAAGAATCTATCCATCTCATCCAGGTTGTTGTATTTATTTCCATATAGTTGTTCATAGTACTCTCTTATTATCCTTTGTATTTCTTTTGTGACGGTTACAATTTCTCCTCTTTCGTTTGTCATTCAGTTTATTAGGATTTTCTCTCTTCTTTGTGAGCTTTGCAAGGGGCTTATCAATTTTTTTTCAAAGAACCAGCTTTTTGTTTTGTTAATCTTTTGGATAGTCTTTTTGGTTTCTAGATTATTTATTTCTCCTTTTATTTTTGTTATTTCTTGTCTTCTGGATTTTGGTTTTTTCTGTTGCTCTTTTTCTAATTTTTCAAGTTGGTAGATTAGGTTGTTTTTTGTTTGTTATTTTCTTGTTTTTTGATATGGGCCTGTATTGCTATGAATCTTCCTCTTAGATATGCTTTTATTGCATCCCAGACATTTTGGAATGCTGTGTCTTCTTTGTCGTTTGTTTCAAAGTAAGTTTTAATTTCTTCTTTAATTTCTTCAGTTACCCATTCTTCCTTTAGAAGCATGTTGTTCAGTCTCCAAGTCTTAGATGTTCTTCTTTTTTTTCCTTTTAATTGTTGATTTTTAGTTTGATACACTTGTGGTCTGAAAAAAAAGGTTGGTATATTTTAATCTTTGTGTATTTATTCATGTTTGCCTTGTGGCCTAGTATGTGTTCAATTTTAGAGAATGATCCATGTGCATTTGAGAAGAAGGTGTAGTCTGTTCCTTGTGGGTGTAGCATCCTATAGATGTCTATTAGGTCCATTTTGTCTATGTCTTCCTTTAAGGCTTTTGTGTCCTTGTGTAGCTTTTGCTTTTTGATCTGTCCTTTGTTGAGAGTGGGGTGTTGAAGTCTCCTACTACATATGTGTTTTCATCTATATTTGTTTTCAGCTCTCTTTGTAGCTGTCTTATAAATCTTGGTGCTCCCTCATTTGGTGAGTATATGTTGATAATTGTTAAGTCTTTTTGGTTGATTGCTCCTTGAACCATTAGGTAGTGGCCACCTCTATCCTTTGTTGTTTTTTTTTTTTATTTTGAAATCTGCTTTGTCTGCTATAAGGATGGCTACTCCTGCCTTTTTGGGGGGCTGTTTGCTTGTAGAATTGTTTTCCATCCTTTTGCCTTCAATCTATGCTTGTCTTTCGGAATCAGATGTGTTTCTTGAAGGCAGCAGAATGTTGGGTTCTGTCTTTTAATCCAGTCTACAACTCTGTGTCTTTTGATTGATGAGTTTAGCCCATTGACATTTAGAGTAATTATTGATGCTTGAGAGTCCAACTATGGGTTTCTAGTGATCATTTGGGGTTCTGTTTTAGTTTGTTCTTTCTTTTCTTTTTATTGTTCATTCCTTTTATTCTTTTGCAGGTTTCAATCTTAGGGCTTCTTTCAGGATTTCTTGGAGAAAGTATTTGGTGGTAGCAAATTTCAGTAAGCTTTGTTTATCTGAGAAGGTTCTGGTTTTTCCTTCATATAGGAAGGACAGCTTTGCTGGGTAGAGTATTCTTGGTTGGCACTTTTTGTGTTGGAGTGTTTTTGAAGATGTGATGCCATTCTCTCCTTGCCTGGAATGTCTCCTCTGAGAAATCTGAAGTCAGTCTGATTGGTTTTCCTTTGTAGGTTATCTGTTTCCTCTCTCTTGTTATTCTTATATTTTTTTCTTTATCTCTGACTTTTGTAAGTTTTACTATGATGTGTCTTGCTGTGTTTCTTCTTTCATTAAAGTAGTTTGGTGTCCTTTTTGATTCCTGTATATCTATTTTCATTTCTTTCTTCAGATTTGGGAAATTTTCTTCCATTATTTCATTGAACAGCCTTTCAGATCCTTTGTCTTTTTCTTCACCTTCTGGTATTCCTATTACTCTTATATTTGTTTTCTTTAGAATATCTGACAGATCTCTGATTTTTTTCTTCTGTTTTCTTACTCTTCTTTTCTCTCTCTTTCTCTTTCTTCGTTCTCTCTACTTCTGTATCCTCCAAATGTGCTGATTCTTTCTTCTATTTCTTCTAATCTGCTTTACTGGTTCTTCCCTGCATTCATGAGTTCTTCTATTTCTCTTTGTATATATTGCATCTCCTGCAGTTTCTTATTTAGGGTTTCAATTTCGCTTGTCTGTATGTTGATGATATTACTCATTTTGCTCTATTTTTTTATAGTTTTCTACTGTTCTCTTAATTTGTTGAAGGCTTCTACCCCTTTGCTTTCCCCCTTTTCCCCCAATTCCTTGGCCTCTTTGAATACTTTCATCACTTTGATTCTGAATTCTTTGTCTGGCATATGGAACATTTCTTCCATATCACCCAAGATGGTTTCTTCAGATTGTTTATCCTTTGTTGGCAAGTTATTTTTCTAAAGACTTGCTTGCATATTTATGTTCTTCCTCCTTCCTGTGTTTTCCTTTCGGATCTGCTCTATATATTGGGTAACTACTGCTATAGTATTAGGCATGTTGAAGTCTCTAGAGTTGTGCTTAACTCTGCCTATATGCTTTTGGTAGAAAGTGTCCTTGTTTTCTGATTTTGTGCCGGTGCCGCGTAGCAGCATTGGTGCTGCTGGGCTTTGGGGTGGTAGCTATTGACCTTCAGGATGGCTGTCCCAGACGAGGTGCTGGGAAAGCAGACACACTCAGTTCAAGCCTAACCTGACAGTCTGGTGTCCTTTCAGTTGCAAATTGCTGTGCTAGCCTTTCTCCCAAGACCATTTATCTGGCAACCGGGATCTGCCTCAGGGTGCAGACTGGAAGGGGAGCTCACCTGTTCTCTGCGATTCCCTCCTCTGGCTGCTGGTGCTACGGCCAGAACAAGTTGGAGTTCCCTGGGTCAGTGACACTCAGTCTCCGTGAGCCCCAGCCCTCACAGGCTGGGCTTCGGGGTGGAAACTTGACCTTTAGGATGGCTGTCCCAGCTGAGGGGCTGGGAAAGCAAACACACTCAGTCCAAGCCTAACCTGACAATCTATTTTATATTTTTTCTCTTACCTTATTGCCCTAGATAGAATGTCTAGCACTATGTTGAAAAGTAGTGGTGAGAGAGACATCCTTTCTTGGTTACAGATCTTAATTAAAATGATTTCAAGTTCCCTCCATTAAGAATAATATTTTCTGTGAGTTTGTCATAGATGCCTTTTATTATGTTGAGATACGTTTCTTTTATTCTTATGTTTTCAAAGACTTACATCATGATTGGACACTGAACATTATCGAGTGTTTTTTTCTGTTCTATTGATATGATCATATGTTGTTTTTTTTTTTTTCTCCTTGTTGATATGATTGATTATGCATTGCTAGATTCAACTTTCCAGGTTTGCTGTTTAGAAATTTTAAATCTGGGCCCATTAGGGAGACTGACCTATAGTTTTCTTTCTTTGTGATATCTCTGCTTGTGTTTGGTATTATTGTAATGTTTGCTTTTACCCATTAAAGGGTTTTTTTTTTTTTGTTGTTGTTGTTGTTTGTTTTTTTACATGGTGTGAGGGAGTAGTCTAGATTCATTTTTATTATCATGATCCCTTGGAGAGAAGTTTAAACATTTCTTTTGTATATTTTAGCCTAAACCTAAACTTTGACATTTATATACACCAATCTCAATATTCAGCTCAATACTGTATTGCTTTGATTAGAAGAAAATAAACTCAGTGGGAAAAAAAATTTAAACCCAGAGGAGCACTTTCTATGTTCAAGGTCAGGCCAGTACTAGAGACAAATGCCCTCTGCACATTAGTAATATGTCATAAGAAACTTGAATTTGTTTACATCTAATTGCCATGTGTTATATAATGGTAGCCTGTCATTTATATCAGTAATTTCAGTTATTTGTGAGTTGGAGACTTTCATTATATTCTTTTATTTAAATTTTGTTCATGTTTTTGCAGAATATCACAAACATATATTAAAAAAGCAAACAAACAACACAAAGTAGTTGCTCCTATAAATTTCCATTCATTTATAAAGATTTGTCATGCAGAAATTGTTTGTTTGCTGTAGCTCCTGTAGTCAAGTTTTTCTTTTGTTCCTTGTATTGTCCTTTCTGAAATATCATTACCAATACAATGTGAAAAAATTTTCCCTTGATGTTTTCTTCCAGGACCTTTGCAGTTTCATAGCTCATATTTAAATATTTAATCTCAAATAGGAATTATGAATGTTACAAGATTAGGGGCCAGTTTTAATTTTTGGATATATATATCTATTTCTTCAAACACCACATATACAAGTGACTAATATTTATTTCCCATTTCCATGTTATTTATTATTGATGTTCTTGTAGAAAATTAGTGTGTGTGTGCAGGTATAGATATAGATATAGATGACCATGCGGTAGAAAGTATTTTTTTCCCTAAGCCCATAGAAAGTCATTTTTATGACTGCATAGCAAAAGGACTTGTTATGACTTATTAATATATAAACTAGTATGCATATATATATATTTATCTGTACTCTCTTTACATTGCTATTGATTTATGTTTTTTTACACCAATACCAAATGGTTTAATTCTTGTATTTTTATGGTATAATATGAAATCAGAAAGTGTGATGCTTGTAGCTTGCCTCTTTATTCTTAAAATTATTTCATTAAATAAAATCAATTAATAACTAATTCAATATTTTATCTTTTGTGTTTCCATGCAAATTTAATAGTTTTTTTTCATTTTTGTAAATAATTTCACTGTATTTTGTTATGGAGTACACTGAATTTATATGACTTTGGTTTGTATGGAAGAATATAGTGACAACAGTTAAGAAAAATCTTAGTAGTCAAAATTATAAAGAAATCTCAAATGCAATAATGATACCAACAACCCAAGAAAAATGAGCAAGTTTTGAATACTTTCCTATGAAGTTATATGGTTAAACAAGCAAACAAATACATGAAAAGACTGTTAATATAATTTATTCATTAGAGAAGTACATATTAAAACTGTAACAGGTACACACAATACCTTTATTGAAAGGACTTAAAAATGACAATATTAAGTTTTGAGAGGTTTCAAAGAAATGCTGATGGCAATGTTAACTGATGTGGAAAATTTGGAAAATAGTTTAGAATTTGCCTACTTATACAGAAACTGAGACACTGAAGTCAGCCTAGCCAGAGAGCACAGCTATTAGTTGTGCTGCAGGTCTTAGACTTATATCTGATTCAAGAATCTCTCTTACCAGAATAACGGCATGTAAATGCTTACATTAACTTTTGGCTCAAGCATGAAAAAGGGTGACTGAAATTTTCAGAATTATTTACTAATTTTGTGTGAGTTAGAGTAATATAGTAGAGGGAACTCTGCTTCCTAATCTTCATTACAAGAACTGATGCTCTCCTCCTCTATCATCTGTGTTCACAATTGGCATCATTTGTCAGTCATCAAGAGAAAGGGACAGAGTGGACAATCTGATGCGCCTTCTCGTTGTTCACCCAAAATATTAATCTCATCTCATTGAAAGGCTAGATGTGAGCACAATCCATTTAAAGCAAAAATACTTTGGAGTGAGAGAGTATCTTTTACAAGAAACATCTGTATTTATTTTTTGTGGTGGTATTTCACTTGTGGCTAGGGAGCAAGCGATACCATTTTCTTCCCACAAATATATCTCCTGAATTTAGAGCAATCTGAAGCAGCCATCTTTGTTGTTTTTAGAGTGACACAGTTTCCATCAGTTGACTCTTTCCAGTCTCTGAACATAAAAACAAAACAAAACAAAAACAAAGACAAATTAATACTGTCAAATATACATTCATTGTGGCAGGCATAATTGAACCATTGTTGTTGGTTGGACCAAGATAAGGTGATATATGCTTTTTTCCTTATTAAAACTATCCCATGATGACCTAGGTTTCTCTAAAGAGATCAGTTAGCACAAATGTGAAATAGAAAAGCTTTCATCCTATTCCACATACATACTCATACTCATAACTGGAATGTATATCTTTTGGAATGTGAGTGTATGTATGTGATCTATCTATGTATCTATCTATGTATCTATGTATCTATGTATCTATCTATGTATCTATGTATCTATGTATCTATCTATCTATCTATCTATCTATCTATCTATCTATCTATCTATCTATCTATCTATCTATCTATCTATCTATCTATCTACCTACCTATCTATATACATACTTCAGGAATAAAAACCAGAATCTTGATAAACTTATTAATTAGTATCTACTTTAGGTGACTTACATTTTGAGAATGGGTAGTGACTTATCTTCCCATGTCCAGGGCTTGCTTGTTCCTTCACGGGACAACCCAATCCAGTAAAAATAAGACAGTTGACTTTGAAGGAAGTTCTAGAATAAAACACACATATTTTGTGATAAAAACTATATTTACAAATGAAATGATGTTATCTATGCTTAGCATTTTAAATATCAAGTATAAATATTAATACCATCCTGATTCTATTCAAGTTATAAGTTAATGAGATCACAGATGTTGACATTTTAGTAAATGTAGAGCATAAATTAGATATAAATTAGCAATAAGTTTAACTATGCCTATTTAGACTTAGGACTGAAATTTTTTAATTCTCTTTCAAAAATGTGTGCACAAAGATCAAGTCTGAAGAAAATTTGGTTGTATATTTAAACCTAGATGCTATATGAGATTTCTAGCAATTATATTCTTCTTTACAAGTTCTGTATTTTAGTGAGATACATTTAGGGCATTTTAGAGAGCATGTTTTTCTAACTTGAAAATGATAATAAATATAAAAATAGATAAATTATTCAAGTACTTTAACTGTTGCAAAACATATATACTATTTCACTTGATTTACTCTGTTTCCTCTATGTTTGGAGAAAACACTTCTTCCAACTAAAGAAATGGATATTACAGTTTATTTAGTCTTATGAAATACTTTGTGAGCTAAAAGAGCTAAACTGAAGTTTTGGGATTGAATTTCATACAGTTTCAGTTTGGTTTTGTTTTCTATTCACAAAATTTGAGATTCAATTTCTGAATTTCATAGAACACTTCATATTTTAATTAAATCACCCCTGAAAGATATTACAGCTTCACAACTTTGAAACTCACTCTAGGAAACTGTGATCCACAGGTCCCAACTTAAGCTATGTTATGTCAAAAGACTCCTTATTGGTGGATAAGAAGGAAGCAAAATATTGAGTACCACATCTTTTACAATGTTCTGAAATTCTGAACCTATAAGATGGATGAATATAAAATTAATTTAAGGTATAGACACTGACAAAGGAACACAAAATTTCTAATAACTAAGTCCTCTCGCCTTTTTTTCTCTAATGTTTCTGAATAATTCTATATGATATGAGTAGAATTACAAAAAATAGTCTGATCAATAATCATATATGGTCCATAATTCTATTTATGAGAATAAAGTTCTTTCTCATTAAAATATTTTTAAGGAAATTCCTTACACTGTCCATAAAAAAAATGTGTTTGAAATTTTTTTTATCAGCAACAATTGTACTTTTTCATTGGAGCTAACAATTGGTAAATTAAAATTCTATAAAAGTTTTTATTTTCTACATCCAAATTTTAGTTTGTTTTATTGATGGTTTTCAACTGAATTTTTAATTGCCATTTCTGAATTGTTGAAAGTCAAATACATGAATCAGTGGACTAATATAAATAACTGAGTGCTCTTAAAAATTAGTTGTCTTTGAAAATATATTGAAAGAGTGCTCTTAAACTAGATTTTAAATTTATATGACTTATATTATGCTAATATTTAATATTATATTGTACTATTATACAATGTTATATTATACTGATATTACAATATTAGCATATTATATTAATAGATATATAATATTTATATTTTTACTAGTACAATAATTTATTGTATAGTCAATGACAGACATACAAGGATAAGTATTATGACATATTTAGCTCAATTCCTTTGCGATCTAACATAGATCTTTATATCAGTTGAAATTAATTGATCTTAACTTTCAGTTCCTCTTTAGAAATTTTCATCAACACTAGTGGAAATGCTATTTTTTCCTTGATTTTTCTAGTGGCATAAAGATTTTTCTCAGACTTCAGAAATTTATTGAAATTCTCATTAAGAAATAAACAATTTAAAATAAAAATAGTTTAAACATAAAAATAGTTTAAGAATCAGTATTCCTAATTAAATCATGTTTGACTTCACATTCACTATATGAAGGAAATTCTAAATGTGGATGAATTATAGAGTAGCTATATATAATGAAATTCTAATTTAATTTCTAGCTTTATTTCTGATTGAACTTGAACACTGAGTCAGTTTACATCAGTAAGTTGTGCTAGAACATTCAAATATTATTGTAGTTAGGGATTAATAAGCAAGTCATTATTAGAGCAATGTAAAATGTTAATGAGAACAGAAAGTATACATTACCAGTTCTTCCTCATTTTCTATCTTAAGGAGTGTGGAGTCCCTTTCCTTGCAAAATTTCTTACTCTCTTCAAAGTTCTTTAATTCACTTGAAATATAATAACACTTCTCTCCACAGCAACGCCAATGTGCTTTACATGTGCTGCTCTCATGTTCTTGAAAAAAAAAAAAAAAAAAAAAAAAACATTTCCAGGAGACCCATCAATGTGTGTCCTCAGTGAACGAAATGTGCTGGGAGTCTAAGGAATCCTTTCCAGTTCTTTTAAGAATATGCTTTATGAGACTGATGGGCCTTATTAATGCTTTCTGGAAAAAAGCCTTCTTGTGAAAGAGAGTTTTATTTCTTATATACCTCTATATTTATGGACAATATTATCAAAACTTTCCAGTAGTGTTCACTCACTATCTCTACTAAAACATTAGTTCCTCTCTATTCTGCAGACTTAGTAAAACTTATCAGTACAGAAAACATCAGAACATAGTGACTCATCTACATCCCTCTACTAAGAGTGTGATAATTAAGGAATATGATGAAAAAGAAATATAGGCTTTTCTTTAGCAAAAAAAAGTTATTATTTTGAGAATTGGTGAAATAAATGACTATAGCATGTTAGATATAGGAAAAGTTACAAAGAAAAAACCTTTGGGAAAGACATTTTTTTTTTCAAGTTTATGCCAAAAATGTTGAATTCCACGATGAATTCAGCTCTTAACACTACCCTGAACCAGGGTATAAGGAGATTGAAGGAAATATTGAAGAGACTTGTTGGCTTTGATCTAGTTGGCCCATGTCTACATACCCTTGCTAAGTTGGTCCTCTTTGATAGCTGTGTTTTTAACATTGCAGTTGTCTCTTGTTATATTGTCCCGTGCCAGTTTTTGGAGTTCATCTCTGTTCTGTAAAACTTTATTTTACATCATTAGCTTGCAAAAAAACATTGGGAACTGAATAAGCAGCATATTAAATTTTAATATGTCAGTCAATACTCAGGAGTAAGGACCATTATTTATCATGTGCTCTTTATGTATCTTTTATGAAGGGAAGAATATGCAGTTAGAGTTCTAGTGATGAATGAATTAACAGAAGTATTAGAGGATTGCTCTTTCAATTCGGAAGAGTTTTGTGACTCAGAATAATATGACGGGTCAACAAGAATTCGCATACAACAATGATATTAGCTTGACTTATCTATGAATGGTAAAAATGTAGGGAAGTAAAATTATAAATAAAATTATGGACTGCTGCATCAGGTATTCTAAAGTTAAGAAATAGAACAAATGATTCAGGAAGTAAATTTTGAGTCATAAAATGGAGATATATAGATAGAATGAATAGAACTTTATATTATTGAAAAATGTCAGAGTAAAATAAAAAAAATTGACCTGTAATTATCTATCATCAAGAAATTCTGAAATTCAGTCTCTATAAGAAAAAGTCTGAATGTGATCAAAGCTGTTTTTTACTAAACAGTTAAGTCTCAAGGTTTGAGTAATGCTGTAAATGGACAGGTGATTACACTATGAGTGAAAGTTGGTTTTCTGGGGGCCATAGTGATAATACCTGTACAGAAATCAGATTTTTGTACTTTATAGTAATTCAAGGGGGGGAGATAACTTTTTTCAGGTAACAGATCTAGCTTAACTTACCTATCATTCCCAAGACTCCAGTTGCTACAAGAAGCATGATACAAAATGACGCAAGGATCACTACAGCAAGATACCAGGCAAATGGAACTGAAGACCCTGCCCAGAGAGTAAGAGAGATGAGTTTTCAGTGGTGTACTGAAACTCACAATTGTTTCCAAACATGTTTGGGGAAAAAAATTCCCTATTTGACTTACAAATACACACAGAAAACACTCAAACTACATTAACTCTTTGAAATACACTAAATTAGATATTTGGTTTTCAATACTGTTTTTATTAGATTGTTATTATTGTTTTTATTAGATTGTTCATAAAGCAACTTTATGAATCTGGACAAATTAACTCAGTTACTGGAAAGAATAGTTTCTGTGTTAAGTTGTGCAAATCTCATA
>PVHY01013848.1:0-14326 GCA_004024945.1 Uropsilus gracilis
TTTTTTTTTTTTTTTTTTTTTTTTTTTTTTTTTTTTTTTTTTTTTTTTTTTTTTTTAAAGATGGCTTGGCTAAGTGACTTACCATTGCCAGGAAAGGCATTTTAAGAATTGATGCATTAGAAATAATTATCTTCTAGTGCTCACAAAACTTGATGGATTCTGCTGCTCTTTTATCCCCATGGCGGTGGAAGCAATCTCTCCACCTCTTCTCATCACTCACTCACCACCTAGAACCTCTCTGGTCCAGATGGAACCCCTTCTGCCCTGAATGGTGAAACCACAGAGATGCGTCATCTCTGAACTTTCCCCACATGCTGTTCCCTGGGGGTGCTTGCCCTGCCCTTCCCACCCCTGCAGATGTCCCGAGAGTGCTTTAGACTCCACAGTGCTCCTGCTACACTTTGCAGGTCTTTGCCTGTTTTTCCTCTCTTGGGCTGTGCATGGGTTTTCCTTGGGCACATTTAATTCATCTTTTACGAGCATCACCTGCATGATAGCACCCAGGATATCTCCGATACTCATTAAAATTCTGATGAAAAATATGAGTGGGGTTCCACAGCCCGTGCAGGGTAGCGATAACCAGGGGTGACTGCGCTGGGAGAGCAGGCAGGGACACCATCTAGTTCTACCACAGCCTTCCCTTTTATGGGTGAGGCCAGCGAGACCCCTGGAGGAAAGGGCTGCTCTCCCTAAGGCACATAGGGTGCAGACCTATGTGCCTGGCTCTGTCTTTCAGCAGCATGGCGTGTCTCCTTCCACTGGGCCACTTGCTTTGCATTGCATGGCTTTGTCCTGATGAAAGTGAGGGGTGCCAAGTATGTTACCCCTAAAGGGCTTGCTGACATATGACTATAGCAAGGAGTTGCTGCCTTGCTTTACACATCCTTCTCCCCTCCCTCCATGGCTGTGTGGGATGGAGTCCAGACTGTGCTTAAGTGGAACTGGAAAAGGGGGGGGGGTTCAGCTGTGAAATCAGGTAGTGGTGCTAGTAATGGGACTGATGTTGCCAGCTGCCTCTCAACCTCCCTCCCCACCCCTTTCTGACTCATGAACCCTACTTTAACTCCAAGTTGGTACTTCAGGAGGCTGGTAGGAATTATCCACAGAGCTGCAGGTTGGGTATAGGAGACTTACCCCTTGCTTTGGGGTCGTGTCAGCATGGACTTGAGTCATAGTTTTAGTCAAGAGTACAGAAGGACCAATTTTCTGCTAGTTTCCTCATTGTCAAAAGGAGATCTGTGTGGGGTTGATGAATTAAGGTGGAGGGGGGGGCTGCTAAATATGGGTTTCTGTTTGTGATGTCTCTTCATCCAAAGCCTGCAAGATGTCTAGCCTGGGAGCAGGGTCACACATAGCATATTTAACTTTCCTGGACCCACACTTTGGATAATCACAGATTCATGCTTTCAAAAATGTCCACTTCAGTCCCTTCCTGTCCTATGAGACTATCTGGTCCAAACCATAACTGTCCTGTTAGAAAGCATTCTCTGCCCAGCCTCCATAAAGTTTGTGTTTGTGGATGTCCCCAAGTTTTTGTGACCTGGAGGTAGGGCTGTGAACACCATTTGGTTGCTAGGTATTGACACCTGCACATTGACACCAAGATCCAGGATGTTGGGTAGTGAGTGGTCAGCTATATGTTTATGGCTTTGCCTAGAAGATTCTCTGCAACCCCGTTTCCTCACCTGTAACTTTCCTCACAGGGTATTGTGTGAATTAAAAAGAGGCAAACGTATAAAATGGCAGAGCCACTTAGGAAACTAGGCTAGCAGTTCCTTATAAAACTGAACATTCTTACCATAGAGTCTAGCAATCATTCTCCTTGATATTTATCCAAAGGAGCTGAAAAATTATCACACAAATACCTGTACACAGCTGTTTATAGCCGCTAGATTTGTAATTCTCAAGACTTAGAAGGAACTTGCTTGTCCTTCCTAGGTACGGATAGCTGGTAGATCCAGACGGTCAACTCTTATTCAGTGCTAAGAAGAAATGAGCTTTGAAGCCATAGAGGGAGCTTAAATGCATGTTATTCAGGGAAAGGAGCCAATCTGAAGAGGCTACATCCTACATGATTCCGATTATGTGACATTTTGGCAAAAGAAAAACTATGGAGTGCAAGGGTGGGTAGTTGCCAAGGGTCGAGGAGGAGGGAGGTGCTTTGGCAGACAAGAGAATTTTTAAGGCCACGATGCTGCTCTGTGTGATTCTATAAAGGAGGATTTGTATCCATAGACATTTGTCCAAACCCTTAGTGTACACGGAACGTGCCCCCGAAGTGAACTATAGACTTTGTTTTTAGGCTATGGATTTTGGGTGATAATCATGTACCCAGGTAGGCTTATCAGTTGTAAACTGATAAACTGATGGGGGTGGCGGAAACTGTCCCTTTGTGGGAGCTGGGGGAGGGAGAGATTTCTGTTCCTTCCTCTTCATTGTACTATGAATCTGAAACTTCTCTAAAAATCTAGGCTATTAAAAAATTGGTGAAACGATGGTAGGACAGAATCCATGTTTTCTGAGGGTAACTTTCTTTGCATTCATTAGTTTGGGCTGTGGCTTTGATGTGCTTCCAAACTTCTCCCTGCTAGGATGACCTGTCTGGGCCTCTATCAGGCTAATGGCAATAATGCTGAGAAGAAAGATGAACTGGCTCAGAGCCGGGAGGCCTGGATTTCAGCCCAGCCTCCTACTGCCTACTGGATAATAAAAGCTGGGGAACAAATGAAATGCAGGGCACAGCTACTGAAATGAAGTGAGTAATAGTGGTGATGATGGTGGTAATGATGATGATGATGATGATGATGATGGTGGTGGTGGTGATGATGGTGGTAATGATGATGATGATGATGGTGGTGGTAGTGGTGGTGGTGATGATGATGATGATGGTGGTGGCAGCATGGCAGTGATGGTAGTAACAATACTTGCAGAGTTTTCATTATGGCTCAGATTTCTTGTGGATGATCTATATTTGATAATGAGACATGAAGTCATTTACACCATTTAGTCAACAAAACTATTTGGAACAGCGTTCTGCTGAACCCCATGCAGAGACAAGGCATTCAGACAGAAACCAAACTCTGACCTCAAGCAATATAGGTCAAATAGCTGAGACCCAACACAGTGGCCTCACTCTGTGTTCAGAGCTAACTGATGTAATCCAGTGAGGTGTGGGAACATGGTAGGAGCAAAGTAGGTGAGGCCAGGTGGGCATATTCAGGGTCCTGGGTCCCTGATGATCAGAGTGTTTTTTTTTAAATTTATTTTTGTTATTTACATATATCTATATCCCCATCCATCCATCCACCCATCCATCCATCGTCCATCCGTCTGTCCGTCCGTCCGTCCATCCATCCATCCATCCATCCCATCATTGTATTCCCTGGGGTTAACCCACTACCATATCACCTGTGAACGATCATCTTGATCTTATGTACTTATCCTTTTCCTATCAATTTTTCCTCCCCCACTCCTTAACTGTATGCTTTAGTTCTGTTGTTAGCTTGTTAGTTTTGACTGTTTCTTGACATTTTGTTCGTTTTCCCTATATGCCATCTATAAGTGAGATTATTTGGTTTTTGTCTTTTTCTTTCTGATATTTCTGCTAACATGATTCCTTTTAGGTCCATCCATGTTACTACGAATGCATCATGTTAGTCTTTTTGATTGCAGAATAATATTCCACTGTGTAAATATACCACAAATTTTAAACCATTTGTCAGTTCTGGAACATTAGGGTTGTTTCCATATCCTGGCTATTGTAAATAGTGCTATAATAAACATCTGAGTACAGGTTTCTTTTTGAACTAGTGTTTTCATGTCCTTTGGGTAGATCACAATGTAAATGAAGGGAACCAAGCTAATGAGAAGTGCAGTTACTTTTAGATTTCATTAGGCCCTTCTGAATCTTTTGTATCTAGGAATCTCCTCAGGCTGCTGGTGCACAACAATATTTGTTACATTAACTTTAGGTCCCCTAGGTCAGAAGTAGAGGCCAATGTAGTCCCTCAATCCTTGGAATAAATGAAATCCAAGAATAGCTGGCCTCAGCGACTTCCTAACAAAATTTTATGAAGGAATTGAAGAAATATAAATTTTAAAACATATTTGCATGTGACCCAGTGTCAAAAATTATGTTCTAAATAATTCAGCATTGATTCCTTATCAAAAGGTAATCAATACAAAATTGAGGCATGTTCACAGCAAGAATCACAGTAATCAGATTTTGAATCCAGTGGACATCATACACCATTAAAACAAATAGAGGACACATCTATGTAGCCCTCTCTCTATGCCTCATCTGCTGCCTTGTGAGGCAGGAGAGTATATCCACTCAGCTTCCGTCACCTAGAAAGTATGTACGGAAAGCTCCATCCAGAAGCCCGCAGTTGAAAAAAGTCGTTCTGCGAAAACTTCCCTTGGTGAGAAAACTGGGGCAGTATAAGGTGACATATTAAAGAGATAAGGACAGATGATAAGACAAAGTCATGCATTTAAATCACTAGATAGTTGTCTTCATGAGTACTTCTGCTTAAACTCATTTACACTTTCTAGAATAACTTGTTTCCTGAATTTCTCATTGAAAATCATGCCAAGTCTTTGTGGCTTAAAACCACCTTTCACTGGTCTCCTAACCTGTGGGTCAGTCAGTCCCTTGTAAGCCCACATAGCCAACCGTCGCTGGCTGGTCTGTTGGCTGGTGACTGGCTGGATGGATACGGCCTCACACAGATGTCTTGTATGAGGCATGCTTGATCGTCTTCTGGTGGCTGTATCCTCCAGCTCGGGCTTGTCCACAGAGCTGTTTCTTTGGATATGAGCAGATCTGGGTGAATCTGAGGTATGGGTATCAAATCAGGAGTTTTCCTTGAGGTGTGTTAAGATGGGCATGTTGGCTAACCTCCAAGCAGAGATCGAAGAGGTAGTTGGGTAGAGGTACTTGGCTAAGGCAGTCCAGAGATCAGTGCTGAGATCTGAGCTAAAGAAATGTATCTGGAAGTCATCTGCAGAGAGATCATTAAAAGCCCTGAGACTGGATGAGCTCAGCGTGGGAGAATGAGTGGAAAGGAAGTCTGAGGAGGGAGTCCTGTGGCTCACTGTTCCTTAGATCTGGGGCCAGTGAGAACAGAACAGTTGGTAAGGAGACTGAGAGGAGAGTTCACAGCCTTGGAGGGGGGGAGGGGGGAAGAGAGAGCATTGGAAGGGGCCGGAGTGGTCACTGTGCCCCATGGTGCCAGGTGATCCCGTAAGGGCATTGCAATGTGAAGGTCATTGATAGCTTCAATAAGAATTGGTGGCGAGTGGGGATGAAGGTCTCACTGGAGTGATTTCAGGAAATAATAGGAGGAAAGATGTTAAGAGGAAATAGAGTTCATTCTACCTTTTCCTGAATATTTTATGTTGAAAAATTTCAATTATGCCAAAAGGTTGAAAGCAATATACAGTGGATACCTATACCTGCCCATAGATTCTGTGAGTAACCTTTTATTAGCTGTGCCTTCTCACATGTCTACCCATTTATTCGTTTTACTCAGTCTTAGACCTGGTTAGCAATGCATACTTTTTTATTTTTTAGACAAAGAATGGAGGACTGGGCAGAAGGGGCTAGTAGATGGTCCATCTCTGCATGTATGTAAATCAGGTGTGGGTGCACAGATGACAGCACATGAGGCAGCCATGTTCCTGTGTTGATAAGTATGGTCAGGCCACCCATGTGATGGTAGTGCCAGAGCAGATGCATCTGGAATAATGTGTAGCCCAAGGAATAGGAGCCTTGGTGTGTCAGGAGCGAGAAGGCATGGGCCCGGTACCTTGATAGGAATGACACAGAGGCTGGACAGTGCAGTCAGAGGACCAAGAATGGCCTTTCATGACATGAAAGCCAGCACCTGCCTTCTGGTTCCACTCCTCCCGTGAATGTGCTGGGAAATTGGGGAGAGTAGCATAACTAACCTCTCAGGTCTTCTGGGACTGCAGCTGCAAAATGAGCATAATTATGAATATCATACTTACACTACAGGGAGCTTTGCAAATTATACACTGGGGATGCAGGTTTTCTTATTTTTATTATCTGCACTTTCCCAGAAGAACAACTTTTCAGACTGTTGAAACTCTGCCTCCCTCCCCTGCCCCACCCCAGGCTATAGGATACCTTCTCTCTTTCTGGGGACTTTCAGATGTGGGGAGCTCAGTGCCCCTTTAGGTCTTTGATGATTGACTTGGATGGTGTTTTCTGGAGGGAAGAAGCTTATGGGGTGTCTTGAGGGCTTGGGTCCTTTTTGGAGGCCTCAGGGTGTGTCTACACCTTTGGGTAATGATTTTGGACATGAGCTGGTTTTCATTTCCTCCACCTGCCTCCCTCTCTGCCTTGGGGCAGAGGAGCAGATCTTACAGCCTGCAATTCAGAGGTGACCAGTTTTTTGTCTCCTGTTTATTTCAGGATCGGTGGCATTTTTAGACCAAAGTTCCTTTGTTCTTTCTGCAGCTTTCCACACCTCCTTCCCAATGCTTCAAGTTATTTATGTCTGCAAAGAAGATAGGTGGGTGACCTGTCACAAGTAACCACACACAGCAAGGAGAATCTTCCTGCAGAAATACGCTGGGTATATTTAGCGCTGCTTAATTAGAATTAGCTATCTTGAGTTCATTTTACTTCCCGGATGTTAAGGTTTTAAATTAAAAGCCAGACATTCCATGTTTGTGCTCACTGTGATAGAGAAGCTGCTGTGCTTGGGATCAGAGCGCATTAGTTTGGGATCTGTTTTCTCTTTCTTTGGGCAACAGACTTCATCACTCTGCCTCAGTTTCCTCACTTGTTAATCTGTTAATTAATAGATTAATCTGTTAATTTCAGGTCAATCATATTTTTTCTACTAAGTTTACTGACAGGGATTGAGAGAGATCATTTATGGCAAAGAGCCCAAGACAGTGTCTGGGAAACAGGAAGGTTGACTAGCATTAGAATAATGGATCGGCAACGAAAAAAATTCACTAGCCACAGTTGATATTGTTTGTTGTGACCAAACTTGGTGTTCTGGGGCCTTTGTGGACTACATGAACCAAGACAGATAACGAAGTTGCCTAGAGAATGCTTTCTTCTCTTCAAGTTAACGCTTCTCAATAATTAGCATATCATATAACCCCTGACCATAGAGGTGACCAACCTCTCTTTTAATATTACTTACATTTCATTTTATTTCATTCTAGAAGCTTCGATGATTGCCAAAGTAAGTTCCATAGGCTAACTATGGAACGCCTACTAGATTTAGAATCTCAGATTAGCAAAGAAAAAAATATTTAGTCTAAGTATGTCCCATGTAAAATTTAAAACTATTTAAAAAAGCTCATCATTTATCTACAATTGAAATGGAACTGAGGATAGCCTATATTTGAGTTTGCTAAATCTGGCAACCCTTTATGCTCAGGAATATGTTGATGTACTAGTGGGTTCCAAAGACAAAGGGTTGGAGGTATGGAGGTGGCTAAACTCTCATTTCTGAGTTCATCCCTTTTACAGATACATTTTCCATTCTTCTGTAGTTCTTAACTAAATAATAATATATTCTTCATTATTATTTACACCACCTAATGGTCTGTCTCATTCATTCCTATATTGCTGTGCCTTGCAGAGGACACATATTAGGTGGTCCATAAACTTTCACCGATTGAATAAAGAGCTGGCAGTACAACATCATTGTATTCGAAACAATACATGTTATAGAGGAGCTGATTTAGGTACAGGGGGTCAAATGCTGTTGATACGCAAATTCCAGATGTTGCTAGGCAGAGGGATACTGAGATGAGTGAAATAGATGTAGTCCTCAATTGGGAACGTACTATAAGTTGTACTATAGAATGTACTATAAGTTGAGAGTTCGGTGTGAATGCAGGGGGTTAGGCTTTTACACAGTTCCTCAGTATTGGGATAATTGGGATCTACCTCAAATGATTTTAATAAGGGAAAAACATCTGTTTGTCTGTATCCATAACTATAGCATGTCCAAGTGAAGCCAACTGGTCAACATTAGATTTCCCAATTAATTAATATCTCTTTCCTTCCCATTCTTTTACATTGGGAAACTGTGATTGTTTGAGTTTTGTTTTTACTTTTTCCTAACTTGACAGGGAGGGGTAATGTCTGGAACAGAAAGGGATGCAGAGGTCAGTACTAGAACATATGGGATCTCTTTTCTTAAGGAATAAGCTTCCAGAATGCCTGTCCTTGATTGCTGAGGGCCCTAATCAGACTCAGGCAAATATTGCCACTTGCACTTTGCACAGGGCCTCTGAAAATAGAGCGCTAATGGTTTGACAAAATATCCCCACCTTTTCCTTAGAGTCTCCAGTGTTCCAGACAGTTCGGAGGGAGGGTGGTGATGAGACCTTGTGATGACTATTGTCTTTCATGGGACACATGATGTGTGAGTCTGGAGTCAATTAAAACCCTGGGATGAAATGTTAAGACCCAGGGAATTTGTACCAATATTAGACTCTCTGTTCCTTGGGAGGGCGGTTTTGACACTCTGAAGGATGGCTGGGGAGTTAATAATAACATCTTCTAACACATTGCTTTTGTTATGTGAAACTCACTGCTTTCTCAAGGAGTTCAAAGTCATTCTCGAACTACATGTCTTCTGGGGAAGCCTAGGTATTAAATGCAAAGCTAAGGGCCGTACACAGTTTGGCTGAGAATGTAAATAGACTGGGGTCACAGAATACCCAGTGTGAAGATGTGTGTCAGCTCCTGACTCATCTACATCACATGTCCTGGGATGTACGAGTTCACCAGTTAAGTGTATGCACGGTGGGTACGATAAAGTTGCAGCGGGGATGTTATCTTATTCTTTTGTGTGTGTTGAATCGTTTGCTTCTCTGGTGGGGGTGGAGCTCCTGTCTTCACCAGAGTGACCAGAGAGTGATCTTTGAAAGGTCAAGGCAGAAGAATATGGCTAGACGTTCCCCTAGAGCTGTATTTCCTAGCCTTCCCCTCTCTTCATCTGAGGATTTAAAATCATGAATTGCCCAAGCCTTTCACAAACTCTGTTGTGAAAACTTGATTTAATAAATTGGGCACATTTGTTTCAAATCTACTGCCTCCAGATCACAGTTCAGTTCAGCATGATTTTTCCACTTAATGAGAACAACTTTTAGAGTTCAATTTGGTAGCGCTTAATAATCCCAGAGAGATTAACTAGGGATGCAAGATATTAAAAACTATATTGTTGAAATCAGCAGCACTAGCACATGAGCGGAATAGCAGAATGAACCCAGCAATAATTCAAATCCACAACAGAAGGATTTAGGAATCCAGTAAGTTATTAGGTATCCTTAGATGCTGAGCAGACTGTATAAATGAAAATTCTAATCTGTGCATGACTCTATATGGTAACATTCTAGGTCATGAGAGGAAATTCCAAAGGCTTCTGGAGTGAGCTATTGGGAGTGGTGAGTGGGATGGGTGGAGTGATTACATGTAAAGGGATGTAAATCAGATTGACACCAGACTTGTCAGCGACAGCAATGGAATCAGCACTGTTTTCAAATGTCACGGAGACGATTAACTTTGAATCGCTTTGCCCAATAAAGCTTAATTCAAGCTTGAGAGTGAAAAAAAATCAATGTATTTTCTGACATGCCAACATTTAGAAAATTTTCCATTTGCAAGCCAGTAGGGAATTGTAAGCTGGGAGAAAAACAAATCCAAGAGGAAGACGATAGAATGAAAGAAACGGTTGTGAAAAAATAAACTAGGAAGAATGCCTTATTCCTAGTTTTAGATGTGTTGATTTTTCAAAATTAAGTTTCTGCTTAAAATATTGCAGCTGATTCCAAGTGCAGTGTGTTGGGGCTGTATATTTAGGAGAAAGAATCTAAAACATGTTGGGATTCTTGCTTTACTTTGTGGACATTTTACATGCTGATTATCTGTAAAATTGTTAAGAATGATCCACATTCTTGTATGTTTATCAAAATCATAAAGTAGCAATTAGGAAATTAGATTTAGTGTACACTCTTGCAAACCACTAAATATTTCAGGTCAAGGGGAGCAAAACAGCAACCTTAATCAACCCAACGGGAATCAGGGAAGAAACCAAGGATCGGGAATGGTCACAAAGAACAGCACATAGAAAATACTGGCATAAACAATTCATACACACACACACACACACACGTAATTCCAATGCTATAAATGAATCAATTACAGTTGGTGAAAGATACCCATAGTCAGATGGAGAGATACAACCCAGAATGGCTGTGTGCCATTTGAGGCAGGCCAGTAAAGGCTGACTGATGTGAAAAGAATAGACACGTTGTCACAGAGAAGAGATAGTTTACTGAAGAGCAGGGGAGAGGCCGGGCACGGTGGCTAGTGCCTGTAAGCTTCAGCCTATGAAGTGGCCGGGACCAGGGATCGTGGTTCGAGTCCCGCCTGGGGCCCGCAGCGAGACCTAGTTCCAAAAAAGTAGCTGGGCGTGGTAGCACGTGCCTATAATCCCAGCTACCTGGGAAGCTGAGGCTGGGGATTGCTTGAGTCTGTGGTACCCCGGGCAACGAGAGCCTGTGGTTCCATGGGTAAAAATAGTGAGACCTAGTCTCAAAAAAAAAAAAAAAAAAAAAAAAAAAAAGAGCAGGGGAGGAAGTAGGACCAGAAACAGGACAGTTTCTGGAGGGAGGCTGTGCAGGGATAAAAGCAGCTTGGAGTTGGTCCTGAAGGGAGATGAGCAATAATAGAGAGAAGTTGGTGACTTTATGAGGATTTACCTTGGAGAAAGATTACTACAGGCTGGGGAAGGGTTGAGGAACAGGTCACACTCATGGTGGGGCACATGGAGGGGATGTTCCAGAGATGCAGGCATGTGCTTAAGAGCTAGTCCACTTCATAGCTGTAGCAGGTGGAGTGAAGGTGGTAGGTATTCCAGATTGGAGACAATAGTATCCAATAGCAGAGGGTGATCTACAGGGGCTGAAGGGGGCCAAGAACTTCCAGAAAGCAGATGGAATTCCAAAGGGAGGTGTCTGTCCTCACTACGGGAGACAGGCAGGAAGAGATGGTTGGGTGCTGAGCTTGGGCTTTGGTGAGAGGGGAACATTCAGAGACAGTGGGCTCCCTGGACTTGGATTTTGGTTAGAAATGTAAATCACCAATGGGGGGCGTCACGAGTTCATAAACAGCTGGCACCATAGCATTGTCCCCGCCCATGGAGGGAACATTGTTTAGATCTGCCAGGTGAGCTGCCAGATGCCAATGCAATGCCTGACCCTGTGCTACTGTCCACCAGAGAGAACATTCCATGTCCTATCCTCCTCCATCCACTTAGGAGCTTTGAAAGCTTGACTAAGCAGATGCTGGTCCTTCCCTGTCTCTACTGCTGACTTCTTGTGCCATGTGACCTGGGATAGGTTGTGTGTGTGTGAAGGGGGGGGGGCAGGAGCTGATGCCTTCTGGCATTGAACGAAGCTCCTGTAGGAAGCATTTCAGGAAATGAAGATGCCCCCTGGTTGCTCTCGAAAGGAAAGTAGTCCCTTGGGTGCAATGATGGTTAATTATTCTCATGTCCAGTCACCGAGTGGAGGTGAGAAATGACTTCATAGATTACAATGAGAAGCCATTTCTGAGCTTTCCCCAGAAGGGAACCCTACTCCCCGCACCACATACAGAAGGATGAGGGCCGCCGTGGAAGTGGGGCCGCTTAGGTGAGTGGTCGGCTAGGAAACTGAGATTCCCAAGAACACCGGCTGGGGTAGCCCCCAAAGCGTTCAGGGCTGAGAAGTTTCTGATTTATGCTTCAAGACCACCAAGAAGGCTCCTAGATCCCTCCTTTTCTTCATGTCTAGAGAACCTCTGGGAAGCACCTACATTTCAGGGCTTGCCAGACTCCAAATCCAGCAGCTTTGCAGACCAGCACATGTCCCCTGCTTTTGGGGGGACATTGGCATGGAACCCAGCATGGAACCCCTTCCCATTTCACAAGCTGTTGTACTTTTCTGAAACTTTAAATTGTCCATTGGAAGGCCCTCCTGAAGGAGGTGCGCAACCTGAAGGAAGGGGGTGTTTTCCAAGAGTGGGGGGAGGTTTAGGTCCCCCACTCCCCAGGCCATGCTTCCTGGGGAGGAGTGAGCTGCTTCCACTGCGCCTTGCTAGAACTCTCTTCACAATTCTGGGGTCCACATCGGCTGTCCTCCTGGGAAGGTCTGGATCCCAGGTTCCTAGCAGCGTGGCTGATGTTCAGCAGGACTTTCCTGGATTCTTAGGGTACAGGGAGGCAAGATAGAAAAGTCAGCCTGTGACTTTATTCTCTGTCATGAAGCTTGTGCTCTAGGAAGTAGCTTGGGTGCTGAAAGAACTTGGGACCTCCTGGGTGGAGAGAAGCGACCTCACAGGTCGGGGTGAAAGGGCCGCTGCAGGCCCACTGGCCACAAGCAGCTGCTGCAACTGAGGGTGGTAGCCAG
Organism: Uropsilus gracilis; assembly: GCA_004024945.1. Classification (NCBI taxonomy): domain Eukaryota; kingdom Metazoa; phylum Chordata; class Mammalia; order Eulipotyphla; family Talpidae; genus Uropsilus; species Uropsilus gracilis. Next base: position 12,451 of record PVHY01013848.1, read on the forward strand.
CAGTGGCCCTGGCTCTCAGCTGTCTGAGGAGAAAGACAGCCTGCTGCGCCCCTGTGCCCAGAGGGCCAGAGGGGTCCATCCCAAGACCCTTTGCACGCAGAGTGCGGCTCCCTGCAAAGAGCCGTGTCCGTGTCCGAGAGGGCTGTGTCCACTCAAGAGGCCCAGGTGGAAGAGACAAGGTTGGGCCTTTGGGAAAGCGGCTCCCCTGGTGAGGCCAGGCCCCCTCTTTGGTCCAGGCAAAAGGAAATCTCAGCATCTCAGACACATGCAGAGACTCCAGGACTGTCCTGTGCGCGTGCCCCGTCACCACCAGCCCGTGGCTTCCTTTGTGAGGGGAGGCGGGGCCGCGATGGTCCATCACTGGCGACTGGGGAGCAGCAGAGTGGTTGCCGGGCAAGGGGGCCGACAGGTGGTGAGCTGGGCTTGGCGCTTTCTGTGAGCAGGACCATGGTGACGGCAGCACGTCCAAGGAGTCGCTGCTCTGCCCTGGGCGGGCTAGGAGACCCGGGCGTAGCGGCGAACAGGCGTGCTCGCCCGAAAGGGAGGCGCGCTGCACCCCCCGCTGTACTGAGTGAACCCCGTTTCTTAACGTGACTTCAGCCCTCAGGCTTCTCCTTCAGAGGGGGTCCCCTGAACGCTTTTCCTTACTGAACGTCAGATCCCGAGGGTCCATGGTGGGAACATGGGAGTGGCCAAGGGGCGGGGTCATCAGCGAGGCCGTGAGATGCCAGAGAAACGCCTGCGTTTCCTGGGCAGATGCGGACCAAAGAGTGGAGCCGGGACCAGAACTCTGCTGAGCTGCCCCCGGGCCGTGTGTTTCTGGACAGAGTGTGGAGCGGTCCCGGAGCGGAATGGATGGGCTTATCATGAAGACAGAGATGTGCACCCAGGAGGAGCTTGCGGCTTGCTGGTCTCCGGCTCTCCCAGGGGCGCGCGAGGCAGCCGAGTGTGCTGTGCGACTGAAAATGACCTTTACTCAGGAAGGCTAAAGGCTGTGCCCGACTCCATCTGGTCCTAGCTGCGTGACACTGGCGGCGGCCGGGGGGGGGGGGCTGTCCTTGCTGGGCCTCTCTGCTCGTGTACGCGGTGGGGGCCAGGACACGGCTGACCCACTCCAGCGAGATGCAGTGGTGAGAGGCGGCTCAAAGCCAGAGCATTCTTCCCTGCAGCTCCTGCATGCCAGCGTGTGGACTGAGCATGGACGGAGGCTGCGCAGACGCTGTGGCGGGAGGGGAGCTCTCTTGAGCAACCCACAGGGACAGAGTCAGTCCCTCGCAGGATGGGCTGGGCAGGGAGGGCGGAGCACTGGGCCCCTGGCGGTTTCCAGCTGGTGCCCCCACACCCCCTCACCCCCCAGTGGAGCCCCTTCGCTGAAGGGTTGCTGTGGTCCTGTCAGCCCAGCCTGGCCTGACCTGGGACAAACAGGTTCCATTCCACGTGGGGAGTGAAATATAAGGCGTCACATTCGACGCTGCCTTGTTAAACACTTAAGGCCCTGGATGGGAGGAAGGCATGCCTGGAGATCGGTGCCTGGGGGAAAGGGGGAGGGTTCCGGCTGGTCCTTTCCTGGGTCAGAGCCCAGCCTTGCCGAGTGCCTCCCAGCTGCCGCCAGCGGGAGAAGCGATTTGTCAACTTTATACCTTTCTGCTTTATGGTCTGGTGACTTAATAGGATTCGACCTTCCCTGGATTCCATTTCAGCCGGGTCAGACGCTGCACTTGAAATTAAAACCTGGGCTCCGAGACAGGTGATGGGAGCTCGTGAGGTGTGTGGCACGTGACCACAGGGACCTGGTCGCTCGGATGCCTCTGAGCCAGCCTGACTGTCCCCAGGTGCCTCCCGGCGCCCTGGCCAGCCTGCCGGCCCCTGGGCTCCG